>QRFJ01004046.1:0-61399 GCA_006176705.1 Cocos nucifera | reverse complement strand
AAGTGTTGTAGGAGGATCGATTAGTAATTTGATTGTTAATTAGCTTAATTTAATTAAGTTAGAGGGCTAAAATTAAGTTTGATTGAATATAATTTAATTAGATTTAGTTTGGACTTGATTGGATCAAGTTCAATTGGTTATTGGATAAGCCAATTATAAGGAGAAACGAGTCCTAGTTCAGTTAGGACTTATGTCAAGCTAATCTCTAATTTAATAAGAAATTAAATTAAATTTAGATCTAATTTAATTAGATTCTTAATTGAATTAAGATCTATTCTAATTGGATTTAATTATTTTTGGTTTAATATGGTTTGAGAAACCATATTTGACCAAGTTAAATTTGGAATCACAGTAAGACTAAGATTCCTCTCCTTGCACCAGCTATATCCCATGCCCACCCCACACCCCTTCTCTTGGTTTTGTTCATGGAGTCTGCTCTCCCCAAGCCTTCTCATGCACACCCCTCCCTCCTTTTCTTTCTTATATGAAATTTAGTTCTATACCAAGTCAATAAAAGGCAAGTTGTTTTGGGTTTGAATTCTATATGATAGGATCCTAACAAACCCAAACTTCTTTCCTTTTGTGCCGCCCACACTCTGATATTTTTCTCTAGGATTTTTGGTGGAATGAAGGAGGTTTTGTGTGCCATTTATAGCTGGTCCATGCCTAAAAGATTGGAGGGGGTGCCGAAGTATTGGGCACCCCATATGTTGCCTTAATAGAACATACCTTGTCTAGGTATTTGACCTAGATAATGACTCCTTCATATCCCTCTATTTAAGGGGAATTTGGCCTCATTTATTCAGTTATTCCAGACATTAAAGAGAGGGTTTTGGGTGTGGAGAACCTAGGAGGAAAACCCTTTGGGCATGGGAATTGTAAAGACACCAATCAAGGTGTCTAGGTGAGAGAGCAAAGAAGAAGAAGAGGGTCTTCTTCTAGGGTTGTTTTCTTCTCCCCTTTTTCTCCCTCTTAGAGATTTTTTTGAGAGGTGTCTCAAGTTGAAAATCTCTTTCCTTCCTTCTAAAAAATTGGAGAGTGCAAATCTTGAAGAAAGAAGATCCGGATCGACCATCGAAGAAGGATCGGCATAGTACTAGCATACTGTGCTGATTTTCGGGCATCAGACTTCTGAGTAGAGATCGAGGGCTCGTGTAGACATCGTGTAGAGGCCGAACATGTGTGCGGCTTGGAGCATCAACCTCAATGCTGGATCAGCGACTTAGAAAGTCTAACTTGCAAAGGTAATAAAGATTTGATCCCCTATTACATGCCTATAATAAATCTAGTGTAGATCTATATTGATACGATCAACATATTCTCTTTCGATGGTTTTTTAATTTTTGATTTAATTACATGCTATAATCATGTAATAGGATCCTAGATCTAAGGTCTTTTCTAATAGTTTATGAATTAATTTGATTAATTCCTATCTTTCGCTACTTAGATCTGAAAAAATTTCACGATCTAACCCTAAAATCATAGATCTAGGTTCTTCAAGAGGATCATGACAAGCTGGTTCATTTGACCTTCTCCCTTCTTTAAATCAAATCAATTAAATTTTATAAAATTATTAGGTCCCTAAAAATAAAATAGTTATGATGATAAGTAGATTATAGCCTCCTATTAAGTGGGTGATAATGAGTCGATTAGTTGGATAATCATTGGAGGCCCAAAGGCCTGGTGCTTATCAGCTAGTAGAATTATCATTCATAATATGACTTTTTGGCTACATCTTTCTAAATGGTGGTTAGGTTGACCAACCAAAGTTGGACTTAATCATTCATTGGTTAGATGGACCAAGTATGGTCATGTTAATAATTAGATCTAATCAGACCTTTTTAGTGGAGGCCAAAGCCTACTGATTAGGAAATAGGATAAAATAAATTACTAAAAATTATTTAGAGAAATAATTAGTTATGAACCTATCCTTAGATGTACATGGGTTGACCAACCAAAATTAGGCTTGTGTGCAGTCTATATGAATTCTAGTATCCACTAAGAAATTAGGATAATTCCTCAAATTGGAGGTGGAGGCTACTAATTCAAATAAAATAGTGAAAGAATCTTTTGATTAAAATCCAAATCTTTAGATTTAATGAATCAATTACTAATTAAGTTTTGATTTTTCTTTGTGCAGATATGGCCACTTTCCTTTAGCTTCGATCATTGTTAGACAATGATAAGCTGGTGGGATCCAACTTCGGTAGCTAGTACCGTAAGTTGAAGATTGTCCTGGAATATGAAAGGATCTTCTACATGTTGACAGATCTAGCACCTGAGGAGCCAGTTATAAATGTACGTGGGTTAGTCAGAGACACTTATTAGAAGTGGCTCAATATCCGAACTATGGTACGTTGTATTATGCTGGCAGTTATGAGCGATGAGTTCAATTGCAGATTCGAGATAACTCAGCCAAAAGACATGCTTCAAGTATTGGAGTTTTTTGACACACCCGATAATGTTGAGAGGCACAAGACTAGTTGTGCCATCTTTAATGCCAGGATGAGGGATGGAGCTTTAGTCACTAATCATGTACTATACATGATCGAGTTGATGGAGCATTTGAGCAAGCTCGGCTTTTTCTTGCATGAGCAGCTAGGAAAAGATGCAATACTGAGCTCACTACCCAAGTCTTATCTCCCATTCCTCACTCATTATAGAATGACAAAGCCTGAAGTTAACTACCATGGGTTACTAGAATTACTTCAGAACTTTGATAAGTGTCACCAGCTCTATAAGGAGTCGGTGAACTTAGTGGAAGGTTCATCTTTTGGTTCTTGATCCTTTAAGAAAGAAAAGAAGAATAAGAAAAGAAAATCCAAGAAGGTGCAAGTTCAGACTGGAACATCTGTGTAGGACGAGACCAAGAAGATAAAAACCAATAAGAGTAAAGTTGAATGCTTCTTTTGCAAGAAGTAAGGGCACTGAAAGAGAAACTATCCTCAGTACATTGCCTCCTTGGACCCGAACTAGCTGAGAAAAAAGCAAGCTATTGTTGGGCAAAGTATTTATATGAAAACTCCTTGCAATTTCTCTATTTGCGACATTATTGACTGGGTATTGGATATTGATAGCTCTTATCATATTTGAAGTTTATTGCAGGGATTGTAGGTTAGTATGAGATTCGAGTAAGACGAGAGATTCCTAAATATTGAAGATGGAAGAACAGTTCCAGTTCTAGCATTAGGAATCTTGCAGCTTGTATTTGAGTCTCATACTATTATTCTTAATGTTTGTCATTTTTGTCTTAGTTTTTTTTTTAATATCATTTCCGTAGGCCTTTTGGCCAAATACAATTATGAGATTTCAAAAAAAAAAGAATTTTATAATGTTATTATGAATAGTATTACTATATTTTCTAGATACTTGAACAATGGTGTATACATGTTATCACAACATATTAATGTAGTCTACTCCACTGGCAAGCACCCTAGATTAGACAGTGTGTCTGATATCTACTTATGGCACTGTAGGCTAGGTCACATCAACAAGAATACATAAACAGGTTGGCTTAAGAGAGAATACTCGAAGTCAATGATTATGAATCACCTCCTACCTGTGAATCTTATCTTCTTAAAAAATTGACCAAGTCATCTTTTACTGAAAAAGATGACGAAGCCACTGAGCTCTTATGTCTAGTATATACTAATGTATGTGGACCTATGAGCACTAGTGTTAGAGGTGAATATCTCTACTTCATCACTTTCACAGATGATCTATCTAGGTATAGATATATCTATCTGATAAAACATAAGTTAGATTCATTTGAAATATTCAAATGGTTCCAAAGTGAAGTAGAAAAATAAATTGGAAAGAGTATTATAAATCTTCGATCTAACCGAGATGGGGAATATCTTTCTAGTGAGTTTCTCACATATCTAGGAGAGAATGAAATTCTCTCCTAATAGACTCTTCCAGGAACACCACAGCATACTAGTGTGTTTGAAAGGAGAAATCAGACTCTATTAGATGTGGTCCAATTCATGATGGATTTTGCCAGCTTACCGATATCCTTCTAAGGATATGCGCTCGAATCGACTTGCTATCTATTAAATAGGATTCTAAGTAAGTTTATAATTAAAACTCCATATGAGATATGGATAGGGCGTAAGCCAGCACTCTCACACCTTAGGGTTTAGGGGTGCCCAGCTTATGTGAAATAATTAATCATAGATAAACTTGAACTTAGGTCTGACAAGTGCACATTCATAGGATATCCAAAGGAGACCAAAGGATATATTTTCTACCATGCTAATGAACAAAAGATATTTATCAGCCTTAAGGCAATCATTTTAGATAAGAAGTTTCTTGGTGAAAAAACTATTGTCTCTAAGGTTGAACTTGATGAAGTTCAACAGATAGAAAGACGGACATCAGTAGCTAAATCTGAATCGAATTTGATTAGATCAAATCTGGAGCCCAATATACCTACACTATTAAGGCGATCCGATAGAGAACCGCATCAACCGGATAGATACTATAATTTTTTGGTATAGGATAGTGATCCCATTAAACTTGTTAAGAATGATGAGGATCCAATCATCTATATGGATGTAATGCAGAGATCTGATTCTGAGAAATGGCTTGAGACCATGAAATCCGAGATGGAGTCCATGAAGGTCAATGATGTATGGACTTTGGTTGACCCACTCGAAGGGATTAAATCCATTAGGTGTAAATGGGTCTTCAAAAGGAAGAGGGGTGCAGACGGGAAGGTAGAGATCTAAAAAGCCCATCTGGTTGCCAAAGAGTATCGTCAACATTAAGGTATTGACTATGATGAGATGTTCTTCCATGTGGTAATACTCAAATCCATTTGGATTATACTTGTGATAGCTATCCATCTAGATTATGAGATCTGGCAGATGGATGTAAAGATAGTTTTTCTAAATGGAGAGCTAATCAAAGATGTGTATATGATATAACTAGAAGGGTTCACATCCATAGATGAGTCCAAGGTGTGCAAGTTTTAGAGATTCATTTATAGATTAAAGCAAGCATCTCGGAATTGGAACATGCATTTTGATAAGGTGATCAAAATATATGACTTCGTTAAGAATGGAGAAGAGCCTACATTTATAAATAGACAAATGGTCCAGCAGTGGTATTTCTTATCCTGTATGTGGTTGACATTCTCTTAATCGAAAATGACATTCCCGCACTGCAAGAAATAAAAGTATGATTGTCATCTCAGTTCTCATGAAGGACTTGGGTGAAGCATCCTACATCCTAGGGATGAAGATCTATAGGAATAGATCTAAGAGGATGCTTGGATTATCCCAATCCACATACATAAAAACTATGCTGAAGAGGTTCATCATGGAGAATTCTAAAAATGGCTATCTTTCGATAGGTCATATAATTTCTCTCTAAAAAGGATCATCTGACAACTCTTGAAGAAAGAAAGCATATGAGTAGAGTTATATACGCTTCGACAGTGGGATCTATCATGTACATGTATGCGAACAGATGTAGGATACTCACTAGGAGTAGTGAGTAAATATCAATTTGATCTATTAGAAAACTACTGGAAGATGATGAAATCCATCCTTAAGTATTTGAGAAATACTAAAGATCAATGGTTGGTTTATGGCGAATCAGATATGAAACTTATGGGGTCTGTAGACTCCAACTTTCAATCTGATCATGATGATAGTAGAAGCATGTTGGGTTATATCTTTATTCTAAATGATAGAGCCATCTATTGGAAGAGTTTCAAGCAGCATACTATAGTAGACTTTGTTTATGAAGTGGAGCACATCGCAACATTAGATGCCATGAAGGAAGCTATGTGATTGAAAAAATTCATCACCGACCTCGGAGTAGCACCCTCCCTTGATGGACCGGTCCTGCTTTATTGCAATAGCACTGGTGCCATTGCTCAGGCAAAGGAATCAAAAGCACATCAGTGGATGAAGCACATACTGCATCACTACCACCTGGTCTGGAAGATCATGGATCGAGATGACTTCGATCTTCAAAAAATTGATGAAGAGGAGAATGTGGCCGACCCCTTCACTAAAGCCCTGACGATAAAGAAGTTCGATGACCACAAGTTGAAGATGGATATTAGATACTATGTCGAGTGTAGGATAAGTTGGGGTTGTTGGGAATTATGTCTCAAAGCCAATCATCAGTCTGTTGATGGTTGAGCTATCTTATAATTGTAATTGATTTATTAATGAATAAAATAAATATTTTAGCATTTTTCATCATAAAGTCTACATCTTCTAATGAACTCCATTGTTATGATGAAGTTCTTAAGGACTATTTAGTTTCAATAAAGAGAGGATTTATCGATTAGTCCTTAAATTATTCATGACCAAATGATACGCTTTTAATTAGGATGACAACATTTATTGAGCATAGATCATTGTATGCCATATAGATTGGTTGTCATCTCAACCAAGGAAGTGTGAAGATACTGTTATGGTATATAAGTGAGATGTAAGGATATATCATCACTGAACATGATCAATTCTAGAGCATTCTACTATTGAGAATTGCTCTGATGGGATATAGGTATAAATGTCCCTTAGACCTAAGATCACCATCAGTAGCTTGCAAGTAACTCATTGTGCTTTAGTACTGGACTAACCAAATTTTTAATTTAGTAATGAAAAATTTTTGAGTATAGTCAAGTACTTGCATAAAGTTGGAGTTTGATCAAGATGGGATTGAACCACTCCAAGAATTGGAGAAGAATGCATCACTATATTTCAATATAGCAAAATCTTGGATAGGATAATCCATGAGATGGATTTGATATTTTAAAATACAATGTGAATGATCCTAATTAGGATTGATAGTTAAACTCTAAGATGTCTTATGAGTATTTTGGTTATGGGGATGAATTATATGAAAACTATATCCACATGGATTCTAAGGATGTATTCTACACATTCGACCTATCCGACCGTCGGATACCATTGCTAGATGGTCACTCCGATTGATATAAAAATTTATTTTTTTACTATCAACGTAGGTTCAAACTAATGGGGTCACACACATAAGAGTTCTCGATTAGATTGGATGGTTGATTGGCGATTAAGAATGGTTCTTAGGTCAAACAATCAATACGATTGATGTTTGACCTAATACAAGTGTTGCAGGAGGATCGATTAGCAATTTGATTGTTAATTAGCTTAATTTAATTAAGATAGAGGATTGAGATTAAGTCTAATTAAATATAATTTAATTAGATTTGGTTTAGGCTTGATTAGATCAAGTCCAATTGGTTTATTGGATGAGCAAATTGCAAGGAAGAACTAGTCCTAGTTCAATTAGGATTTGTTTGAACCCAATCTCTAATTTGATTAGAAATTAAATTAAAATTAAATTTGATTTAATATAATCTAATAAGATTATTAGTTGGACTAAAGTCTATTCTAATTGGGTTAGATTTATTTTGATTTAATTTGGTTCAAAGACCATATTGGACCAAGTCAAAATAGGAATCCTAGTATGACTTGGATTCCCTCTCTTTGCACCACATATATCCCAATGCCCCCACCTTATTTTCTAGGAGGCTTTGCATGGAAATTCTCCATGCCCCTGGCCCTTCACACGTGCCCTATCTCTCCCTCTCTTTCTTACTTGGTAGTTTGTTGTGGACCAAGTCAATCAAGGTAATTGGTTAAGATTTCAGATTCTATGAGATAGAATTTTAGGAAACCAAAACTCCTTTCCATGCTTGCCGCCAACCCTTCCTAATTTTCTCTGATTTCTATGGTGGAAATAAAGAATTTTTGTGCACCCTTAGCTAGTGGTCCATGACTGAAAAGGAGGGGATGCCCAAGTGTTGGGCGCCCCCAACTACTGCCGTATTTTGACACCCCTTGTCTAGGTATTTGACCTAGACAAGGATTGGTCTATAACTATATGTATGAAGGGTCTTTGGACTTGGTTTTTTATGAGCTTTCAGATCTGAGAGAGGGCATTTGGGGAATGGGAAAATCTAGGTGAGAAAGGCTTGGGGCATGAGAATTTGTAGAGACACAATCTCTTGTGTCTTGGTGAGAGAAATAAGGAAGAAGAAGGGTCTTCTATCACGATTTTTTCTCTAGATTTCTTCCTCAAATTTATGTGAGTTTTGAGAGGTGTCTTAGATTCACTAGTCATCTTCCTTCCTTATAAAAGTTGGAGAGTCTAAGTTTCGAAGAAGAAAGATCCAGATCAACCATCGAAGAAAGATCAGCACAGTACTAGCATACTGCACTGATTTCCAACCATCGGATTTTTTATCAATGATTGAGGGCTCATGTGGACATCTTGTAGAGGCTGGATATGTGTGTGGCTCGAAGCATCAACCTCAACCCAAGATCAGCATGTTAGAAAGTCTAATTTGCAAAGGTAAGGAAGATTTGATCTCCTTCTTACATATCTAGATTTGATCTAGATTATTTCTATTGTTGATATGATCAACTTGATATTTTCTAGTATTTTTAATTTCTAATTTAAAAGCATGCATAAATCATGTAATAAAATCCTAGATCTAGGATTTTTATTATGTATTTATAAATTAATTTAATTTATTTATCTTTTCTACTGCATAGACTTCTCCCTCATTCCTCCTCTTATTCTTCATCTCTTGGAGAGTCCAAGAGATTAGAAGAACTATTTATAGATCGATCATCAGGAAGGATCCGTGAGAAGCTAATACTTCAAGCGGATCTCCGTTCAATGAATCTTCGATCAAAGTGATGACTTTGTGTGGACAACCTATAGAGGCTAGATGCGCTGTGCAGCTCTAAGCAACAAGGATAACATCAGTTATCAGCCATGGTGTTCTCGACCTACGCAAAGAGATTTGATCTCTTTTCTGACCTAGATGCAATCTAGGATTTCTATAATAGTTCTAAATCTAAGATATTGATGTAATCAATACCAATCTCTATTTTAATTTTTAGATTTATGTTTGCATCGTGATATGTCATAGATCCTAAATGTAGGATTTAGTGATATATCACATGCATATTATAGGTTAAATAATTTAATCTAAATCTTCCGCTGCATCTAGCTTCAAAAAAGTTTCGAAATGTACACATGAAATCCTATATGTTTTCCAACAGTGGTATCAGAGCACTAGATTCTTTTATGACATGATCATGTATGCTTTAAATAAAATAAAAATTAAAGATTGCACATATTGATCATAAGGTTGTCCTATTATAAGGTTAACTCCTTACAATGAAAAAGTTGTCCTAGTATGTGCTGATTTGTAGATTTGAATTGTGCATAAGTTAGATGTGATCTAAGTAAATTTATGATTTATTTTTTTTTATTTTAGATCTAAAATAAATAGATGTTAGATCTATTTAGATTATTTAGATTAGGTCTAAAAAATATTTGGATCGCACATATTGATTAAAGGTCATCCTGCTGTAAGGTTTATCCCTTACAGTGGAGAGGTTATCCTAGTATGTACTTCCTAAATTATAGATAAATTAGATAAGATCAAAAATGATTGATAATTTATTTTTAGATTTTAAATTTAATATTAATTAATTTATAATCTAATTTTGATTATTTAGATAACATCTGAATAATATGTGTTTCATGTTTTGATCTAGCTTCTTTTATACATATGCTTGATATGTAGCTTTAATTTGAATCTAGTTTCAATATGTGTGACACATGAACTTTGTAAAATTTAAACTATGAACTTACTTTCTACAAAACTCTAGATTCAAAACTCTTGGACATGATCTAAACATTGAAATAAATCAAATCTAAAACCATGAATTGAATATGATTCAATGTAAAAATGTTAAAAATATTTCAAAACTTGAAATCAAAAACTAGTTCTGAGGTTCCAAACCCCAACCCATAAGCCTTGAACTTAATTAAGAATTAAGTAATTGTTTAAGATCTAGGTTTGTGATTTGAGGATCCGAAGATAATTTCATAAAACATGGATTAAAGGTTATGGGTTAGCTTTGATCAGGTCATTAACTGGGTTAGACCAGGGGTTAGATTAAATATGGACTAAGTTAAAAAATTGATCAAATCTAATTAATATTAATTAAGATTAGGTTATTTTTTTTGTATAGATCAATTTAATAGTTGTAGTTGATCAAAGTCTATACATCTAATCAAGGACACTGATCGTGGCTCAGTAGTTGAGCTCGAGTCTTTAGGAAGATCAAATCAAAACTAATAAACTAATTGGTGTCTAAGGTAAGTCTGGCATTTTCAGACCTATGGTTTTCAATTAGCAGCCCACTTATCTAGTCATTTCTGATGGTGTCTAAGGCAAGCTTTGGCAGACCCTCCTACCGATCTTACTTACCTGGCCAATGTGGTTAATCAACTTTTGATTAGGTTGCTCATTGGTTCGTGCTAAGCCATGTCACATAGAAAATCAGTGAGATTGATTTTATTCCATGAGACTAATCTAGGTGCCCATGGATCAAAATTAATCCTACTCCTCATCAATGACTTATGAAGTTAGTAGAAGGATTTGACTTGGTAAAGTCACTGGGAGCAATTTGATCCAAATATTCTCTATCCTTAAATCATAAATAAATTTAAATCCTCTAAATTATTAGGTCCTTAAAATGACTAAGTTATGGAGATAATTGAGTCATAGCCTCATATTAAAGTGTTTGGTAATAGATCTAATAGTCTAGATGGACATTGGAGGTACCTTACACCTGGTGTTCATCAAAATATTGGCATTATCATTCATCATATGATGATTAGGTTGCACTCTCGAGATGGTGATTAGGTTAGCTAGAGCTTTCCTCGGTCCTGATCATCATTTATTTGTTGCACCAAACTCTATCATGTTAATGGTTGGACCTAACTCGGGCTTTCAATAGAGGTGCCTTATGCCTGTTGAAGAGGAGTCTGGGGCAAAACTAAATTACTAGAAATTATTTGAAGAAATAATTGATTGAGAACCTACCCATTGATTCAAATAGGTTAGTTAGAGCTTTCCTCAGATCCGTATGCAGTCCATGTGGATTCTAGTACCTACTAAAAAATTAAAGTAATTCTTCGAATTGGAGGTAGAGGCTATCAATTCATACAAAATAGTGAAAGAATATTTAGACTAAAGTTCAAGTCTCTAGGCTTAAAATAATTCATATACATTAGGTCTTTATTCTCTTTTCTTCAGATTATGGCTAAACCCTAATTGCTTCGATCACTATCAGATAGTGATGTATTTATGGGACCTAACTTTGATAATCAATATCGAAAGTTGAATTTGATTCAGCAGCACGAAAAGTATTCATGCTGGGGCTACTAAGCCTAGTAAAAATAAAATATCCAAAGTTAATCCAAATCAGGCAAAGTGCTTCTATACACTTTTAAAAGCAGGGTCATAGGAAGAAGAATTATCTTACTTTCCTTGACCTCAATAGGCTGAATAAGAGAAAAGAGTAAGGAGTTGCTTATCAAGGATGTTATACGATAACATCTTGTAATTTCTCTATTTATAATTCTACTACCTGAATATGGGATACCGGTAGTTTTATGCAATTCATAGTAAGGACTTCAGGTAAGTAGAATATTTGAAAATGGTGAGAAATTCTTGAATGTTAGGGATGGAAGTTTTGTTCCAATCCTAGCTTTAGGAATTACCGAGCTTATTTTCAAAAATTATCATTTAGAGTGACTGTCACTATTGTCCATTATTTATGATGAATATGATCCTTATTGGCCTTTTGGTGAAAGATAATCATCATTTATCTATAAAAGAAAAATATTGTGATGTTATAATAATACATGGATAATAAAAAAAATGATATTTAACATTTACATAGCCTATTGAGTGTAATGTATATATTTAATAAACATCCAAGTTAGATAATTTCAAGGATGTCTACCATTGGCATTTAGGCTCAGTTATATTAATGAGAACAAGATAAGCAGGTTAGCCTAAGAGGAAAACCTCGATAACAATGATTATGAATCATTGTTGATCTGTAAGTCTTATCTTCTTAGAAAAATGACAAAGTCACATTTTATTGGAAAAGATGAAAAAGCTAATGAAGTTCTAAGTCTCATACATGTGATGTATGTGGACCTATGAACTCAAGTGCCAGAGAAGGATATCAATATTTCATTATGTTTATAGATGACCTATCTAGGGATGGGGGTATATCTAACCTGAATCATTTAAAATATTCAAATGATTCCATACTGAAGTACAAAAATAAATTAAAAAAGATATTAGAACTCTTCAATCAGATCGAGAAGGTGAATACTTATCTAGTGAGTTTTTGACATATTTAGGAGAGAATAGGATTCTCTCATAGTGGATTCCTTTCGAAACACCATAGGTTATTGGTGTATCGAAAAGAAGAAATCAAACTTTGTTTGACATGATTCGATCCATAAAGGGGTTTACTAGTTTGCCTATTTTAGGGTTAAGCTCTTGAGACTACTTATTTTACTCTAAAAATTTACATTAAGCAAATCTATCACAAAGACTCTATATGGGATATCGATCAAGCATAGACCTAGACTCTCTCACCTTTGGGTTTAGGATTGTTAGGGCTACATCAAATATTTGCACATATATAAACTTAGAGTCCGATTTCATAGGTGTACATTTATAGGGTACCCCAAGAAAACTAGGGATTATTACTTCTACCATGCTGAAGAATAAAAGTTGTTCTCAGCAGTAGGGCATTCCCTTTGAAAGAAGTTTCTTTAAAAAGAAACTGATGCCTAAAAAGTTGAACTTAAGAAAGTTCGATCGATAGAAAGAGCTGACACAATCTAGCAAACCTACAGAGCCAGATTTGATTAGATCAAATCTGAAGTCCATTAAAGAGACATCTTTAAGGAGATCCGATAGAGTACCATGTCAGCTGGATAGATACTTCAATTTTTAGGTCCAAGATGGTGATCCTATTGAGCTCGATGAGAACAATAAGGATCCTATCACCTATATGGATGCAATGCAGAGGTTTGACTCTAAGAAGTGGCTTGGAGTCATTAAATTCAAATTGGAGTCCATGAAGATCAATAGTGTGTGGACACTAGTTGATTCACTTGAAGGGATAAAATCCATTAGATGCAAATGGATTTTTAAAAGGATTAGAGTGGCGCAGATGGGTAGGTGGAGTCCTACAAAACCCGATTGGCTATCATTTTGGAGTTGGAATGTACAGTTTGAACATATATCTTTGTTATGAACAAAGAGGAACCCTACATCTGTAAGTGGGCAAATGGTTATGTAGTGTTATTCCTTATATTGTCTGTGGATAATATTCTCTTAATCAGGAATGACATTCTCACATTATAGGAAATAAATGTTTAGTTGTCATCTCATTTCTCCATGTAGAACTTGGGAGTAGCATCCTTCATCCTAGGGATGAAGAACTATAAAGATAGATCTAAAAGAATGCTTGGATTATCCCAATCTATGTACGAGACTAGACATGGTATACTCACTAGAGGTAGTGAGTACATACCAGTCTGATCCAGATGAGAATCACTGAAAGATTGTATAGATAATCCTTAAGTATTTGAGAAATACTAAGATCTAGTGATTCATATATGGAGAAACTGACATAAAACCTAAGGAATATTTTGGTTCCAGTTTTAGTTAGATAAAGATGATAGTAGGAGAGTGTCGAATCATGAATTTATCCTCAGTAAAGAAGTAATCTGCTAAAAAAGTTTTAAGCAAAACTCTGTAGCCTATTTTATTAGTGATGTATAGTACATTATGGCATCTGATGCTACCATGTAGGCTGTGTGGTTGCAAAAGTTTATTAGCAAGCTTGGAGAGGCACCCTCCTGTTAGATATATATGTGCCCTAGAAGTCAGAATTGGCTGACACTTGTAATACACTTCTAGGGGCAAAATTATAATTTTGACTATAATTAATGAAATTGGTTATTTTCTATCACACCTGTGTATTTAGTGTCTGTGATACATCCTTTGAGTTAATGGTAATGATAATTCATATTTTCAAGAGTTGAAAATTTAAGACATGAATAATCATTATTAACTCATAAACAGCTCCCGACCATAGGATCATCACGAGGATGGTGATTGATCCGGAAGGTTGGTGTACGATCGCTTCTCTTTAGTAGATGAGTCTTGAGTCTACGGTGTGGAGACACCGGAGCGAGAGTACAGGTACTCGTTAGAGAACGAGGGCACTGAGCGTGACCACCTCGAGTAGTCATTAGGAAGTCTACCTTCTCGTCAATGACTGACTCGATGCTGCAGTAGTGTGTCTGGTTCTTTGACCTGAGATGCATCGGCAGTTCACCTTGAGGGTGTTATAGTTTGACTACACCATTACTCGGTCTCCTAGCCATATGGAACCCTGAGGTGTATGTTGGCTATAGCATGTTCATTGTAGGAACTGGATTGCATCAAGATGGAATCTATCTACCTCGGTGGTAGAGGAGCAGCCCTATGATGATCATGAGAATCAAGTCCAGAAATCCATGGCCATGGTAGAGTGAAATAATAGAAAGAGTTTCTATTTAGATTTTCACATTGGACTCGAATCGAATGATTACATCATATGACAGAGACTAGGGTTTGACGAGTTCACCTTAACCCTAATCTGATCGGGGCTCAAGATAGAAGAACTTAATCACACAGGTAGCTGCACCAAGAGGTTCGCATTCAGCTCTGATGGGTTGCCACCATATACTGCTAGGTGTCACTGGTGGATTTTGGGAGCAATTAGAATGATTTAGATGATCGATCATTCTAGCTGTTCGAATCAGAAGAGTTCTGATCCATCGAAAGGAGTTTCGATGATGTCTATGATAGAGATCATGACATATCCCATTACCATACAGAACTGAACCTAACTGGGTCACACAAACAAGGGTTTGAATCTGGTGATCATCAATTGAACTGATCTAGTTCAATTGATCTGAATGAGATTCAATTAGGTTCAAGGAAATCGTGCTAGCACTCGATTGAACCTAACGTTCTTCTTTTACTATCATAAATAAGTTGTCCTGACTGAGCCAAAGGAGTTTGTGCTCAATCAGAGGCCTTCATATGGTCTGACTGGAGGTTGTCCAAGTCAGAATAGGTTGTCTTATTTGTAAGACATTACCTGCCATTTTTGGTCACCTGCCATTTCTTGTTCTTTGACTTTGGTCAAAAGTCTACCTTTGACTGGTCAAACGTTGACCATTGACCCTTTGACTTTTGACCACATGTCATGCACCTATTGGAGAGCTGGTGGGGGCCTGTCCCCCTGCCAGAACCTGGCAAGGAGAAGGGCGCACGCCAAGGGTGGCGTGAGCCCAAGTAGGAGGCGCCTAGGAGTCCTTGTTGGACAAGGACTCCACCTCCCTTTTGGATTCCAATCAGAGTTCTACTAAGAATCCAGTTTGACTGGTCTTAGGCACCCTCTAAGGAGGAATCCAGGGGTCTCTATTCCAACCAATCAGATTTAGATCTGATTTCACAAAGGGTTGTGATTGGTTGAGAGGAAGAGGAGTTGGATCACAAGAGGTCTATAAATAAGACCCTGCGCCCAACCCTAATTCTAAGAGAATGCTATTAGACACGCCCCAAGGCTGCCTCTCCCCTCCTTCTCCATGCCATAGTCTCTTCTCCCCTTGCTCTCCACGTCCAAAAGTGTTTTGGATTTAGGTTGGTGCGATTCAGATCAAGGAAAGGCGATCAAAAGCAAGAAGGCTGCGCTGCTGCAAAAGGACGACTGCAGATCTTCAAAAGAGTTTTGAAGATCCTCCAGATCAGATCCAGATCTGATTTTTGGAGGTGTGATAGAGAAGAAGAGGTTCTCCAGGTCCAACATGAGTGGATACCGGTAGAGGCCAGGCGCTTGCGTGGCTAAGATCCAGAACCTTCCACTGCAATCAGGATCATCTACAGGGTAATAGGATTACCCAAATCAGGTAAATTGAATTTGATTTAATTTATCTTATTTTATTTTATTTATTAAAATAATAAGAATCAGATCTGAAACATATCAAGATCTGATTGAGATCAAGCAAAAATTTTTGAAATATATCTCTTGATCTAATCAGATCTGGACGAACCTGGATCGGGAAATCAGAATTTCCCTTCACCTCCATCAATGGTTCAGTCCTAATGCAGCACTGGAGCCATAGCTCAAGCTAAAGAACTAAAAGTATACCACAGGATCAGCATACTCTGCATCGCTATCATCTTTGATTTTAGATCAGGATGATGTCGATCTTTAGAAGATCGATGAAAAAGAAGAACTTGACCAACCCATTTGCTAAAGCCTCAGAACTAAGGAGTTCTTATGAGCTCAAGTGGAAGATAGGACATTTGATAATATTCTGATTGGCTTTAGTCCAAGTGGGAGTTATTAGAAAATGTATTCTAAAGTCAATCATCTAAGTTGTAGATGATTGAAACTAGTATATAAATTATCAAATAATAATTATTATTTAGTTTATTCATTATAAAAGTTCTATCTTTCTTACATAAACTTCTAAGCTATGATGAAGTCCTTAGAACCACACAAAATCGATAAAAGAGGATTTATCGGATGGTTCTTAAATTATACATTGGTTGTCCTCATAACCAAGTGGTGTAGAGACATTGGTATGATATATAGGTTAGATGTAGAAGTACATCTATACTGAACATGATCAATGTAGCACTCTACTATCAAGAGTAGCTAGCTAAGGCCAATGGATATAAGTGTCTCTCTGATCTGAGATCACCACGATAAATTGCAAGCAACTCACAATACATTGGTGCCAGACTATCTATATTTTTAATACAGTAATGGAAGGTTTCTAGGTGTAGTCAAGTACTTGTAGAGTCGGTGTGTGAGTCAAGATGGGATTGACCACTCCTAATTAACTTCAGGAAGAGAATGTCTCGCTGTGTTTCAATTTAGCAAAACCTATGTCTAAGTAATTCTCGTAAGGAGTCACGGGATTTGTAAAATTTTAAAACACAAAATGGATGACCTTTATGAGTGTTGATAGCTAACTAAAAATCATCCTGAGCATTATTGGTTAAAGGGATGAATTATACAGTAACCATAGGCCAGGATCCTAAGAATGTTGCTTTGCATACATTTGATCTATCCAGACATCGGTACCATTGCTATATGGTCATTTTGATTAGTACAAAAATTGATTCCATGCTATCAGCTTAGGTTCAAACCTCTGGAGTCACATACATTAGAGGTTGTTACCTGATCGGATGGTTAATCAATGATTGAGAATCGTTCAGTGATCGAATCATCAATGCGATTGATGATCGATCAAGTGCAAGTGTTGTAGGAGGATCGATTAACAATTGGATTGCTAATTAGTTCAATTTGATTGAGCAATCATGCTAAAATCAAGTCTAATTGAATTAGGTTCAATTAAAATTGATTTGGACTTAATTGGATTAAGTCTAATTGGTTTATTAGATAAGTCAGTTGCAAGGAAGAACAAGTTCTTGTTTAATTAGGACTTGAGTGCACCTAATTTCTAATTTGATTAAAATTTAAATAAAATTTAAATTTAATTAAGTCTGATTTAATTGAGCTTCTAGTTAGACTAGGATCATTTTTTAATTAGGTTGCAATAATCTAGGTTCATTTGGATTCAAAATTGTTTTGACCTAATCTATATAAGAGAATCCTAGTTAGACTAGGATTCCTCCTTTCTTCCTTGCACCACCTAAGAAAGCCCATGCCCCTTGTTTTATTTCCTGATGTTTACATGAAAAATTCCATGCCCAATTATAAGTTCCACGCCCCAAATATCTGGTTGATTTGGAATTTAGTTTTGAATTGGTCAAAACTAGCAAGTGGTTTAGCCAAGGACTCTATTTGATAGAGTCTTAAGAATCTCAAACTCTCCTCCTCTCTCTATGGAATTATTTCCCAATGCCCTTTTTATTTTGTCACCTCCTTTTCCTTCTTTTTGTGCATGTATTTTTTTGGAGCTCACACCTAAAATTTTGAGGAAGGCATCCAACAGTTGGACGCCCCCTAAACCTCTTTGATTTGAATCCCTAATTTCTAGGGATTTGACCTAGTCTTGCTTTTTAAGTTGGCGCCTCTTATTTAATTGCTGATGGCATGATATCCCTTGAATTATTCCATGGAAAAATAAAAAAGAGAGAGGGAGAGGGGCATGGGAGGTTGCTGCTCCTTGGTTTTGGTCACGGTGGTCTCATTAGGACATGAAAGGTTCATATCCTGATGAGAACAAAGGAAGACAAGATTGTCTTCTCTAAGATTCCTTTCTGAGTTTTTTCTTTACCATCTTTTGAGAAGCTTTTACCACTAAAAAATTAGAGATGAAGAGATGAGGGACTTGGAGAATGGATGCTCTAAGTTGTTGGGGTATTAAGGTTTCTTTTGGACATGATTTGATCATGTCCTGATGAGAGAAGAAGAAGAGAAGAATGTCTTCTCTTAGGATTTCTTTGAGAATTTTTCTTCTCCATCTTTTTGTGAGATTTTTCCATGAGAAAAATCAGAGAGAAAGAGATGTAGAGCATGGGAATATTCTATAGGAAGGTCTCCTCTTGTCTAAGCATAAATATCGATTTAGGACATCAATGGTTGACGTCCTGAAGAGAAGATGAGTCTTCTCTTAAAGGTCTTTCTTCAAGCTTTTCATTTTCTTCTTTTTGGGAAATCCAAGGGTTGGACTTTTCCCTCATTCCTTCTCTTATTCTTCATCTCTTGGAGGATCCAAGAGATCAAAAAAATTATTTATAGATCGATCATCGGGAGGGATCCATGAGAAGCTAGTACTTCGAGTGGATCTTCACTCAACGAACCTCCGATCAAAGTGGTGACTTCATGTGGACAACATGTAGAGGCCGGACATGCTGTGTGGCTCCAAGCAATAAGGACAATATTGGTTATAAGCTGTGGTGTTCTCGACCCATGCAAAGGTAAGGGATCTAATCTCTTTTCTGACCTAGATGCGATCTAGGGTTCTAGAATAGTTCTACATCTAAGGTATTAATATGATTAATACCAATCTCTATTATAATTTTTAGATTTATGTTTGCATCATGATATGCCATAAATCCTTGATATAGGGTTTAGTGATTAGATCACATGCATATTATAAGTTAAATAATTTAATCTATTTCTTTCGCTATATCTAGTTTCAAAAATATTTCAAAATGTATATATGAAATTCTGCATGTTTTCTAATACTCTATACTCTCTCTCTCTCTCTCTCTCTCTTTCTTCTCCAAATACAATCAGTCGACCCTTCCTCTTCTTCTTTCTCTCTCCAAACTCTTCTCCCCTCTTTCTTCTTCTTCTAAATTTTCAAACCAAAAACCTCAACCTATTTCTCCACAAAATCCTCTCTTCCTGCTCTTGATCCCTGCTCCAAGTTATTGGAAGGAAGACCTCAACTCCATGATGAAAATTTTAGTGAGAAGCTTCTCGATGGCCGGCTAATCAACTTGTTCTTAGAAGATTATCATGATCTTATTTTTGATAGTGTTTTCTATTTTTCTATCTTTTGTATTTTTTAAATTTATAATAAAAACTATTTTTATTTATAATATCTTTTATCTTATAAGATTGATCTAGAATAGTTTATGATCCTTGGAATGAAACGTGATCTACGAGTATGGTTCATACTTTGAAAATATATTATCTTTAGATTATTTTTTTAATTATATCTAAATTAATTTAGACTAGCCTATAACTTTAAGGAATGAGCTATGATTCAAGGATATAGGTCGTGCTCTCTAAGATAGATTATATCTTTATTGATTATATCAAATAAGAGAGCAATTGAGATCCTAAGAATCCACCTTTCATACTTCAAATCCACTTTTAATTAATTTGCTATTTATTTATTTTTTTAATTAATTTAAATAATCTTTTAATTAATTTTTATTCTACTTTTAATTTAAATATAAATTATTTAAATATAATTAACACGATCCCTGAGGATACGATCCCAACTCATCCTATCTATATAGTAGTGAGTTAGATTTTATTTTTGACCACCTACGATAGCGATCATATATAAAGTAATATTCTAGAACCCATGTGAATATGATTTTCATATAGTTCATCCCCTTGACCATGAATTCTCGTAAGATAACTCAGGATTTAACTATTAACCCTGAATAGGTCATCCACATTATATTTCAAAATATCAAATCCATCATATAGATTATCCTAGACAAGATTTTGCTAAATTAAAATATAGTGATGCATTTTCTCTAAACCCTTGAAGCGGTCAATCCCATCTTGATGATGCACCGACTTTACAAGTACTTGACTATGCCCAAAAAACTTCCATCATTCAATTAGAAATTCAAGCATAGTGAGTTGCTTGCAAGTCATCATGGTGATCATAGATCGGTGGGACACTTATACCCATATCCCATTAGAGCAATTCTTGACAGTAGAATGCTCTAGAGTTAGTCACGTTTAGTGATGATATACCCCTACATCTCATCTGTATGTCATACCAATACTCCACACTTCTTGGTTAAGAGGACAACCAACCCATATGGTACATAACAACCTACACTCGATAAACATTATCATCCTAGTTAACAATGTATCATTTGGTCATGAATATTTTAAGAACTAATTGATAAATCCTCTCTTTATCGAATCTAAATAGTCTTAGAGACTTCATCATAATAAAGAAGTTCATTAGAAGATGTAAATTTATGATGAAAAATGCTAGAATAAATTTTTTATTCATAATAAATCATTTACATTTTACAAGATGAGCTCAACCATCAGTAGGCTAATGATTGGCTTTGTGACATATGTTCCAATAACTTTCACTTATCCTAAAGCCACTTGGTGCAGTATCTAATACCGATCTTCGACTTGTGGTTGTCAAACTCCTTTACCGCCAAGACTTTAGTGAATGGATCCGCTAGATTCTTCTTTCCATGGATCTTCTAAAGATCGATATCATCTCGATCCATGATCTTTTGGACAAGATGGTAGTGGTGTAGAATATATTTCGTCTACTGGTGTGCCTTTGGTTCCTTCACTTAAGCAATGGCTCCAATGCTGTCATAGTAAAGCATAATCGGACCATCAAGGAAGGATGCCACTCCAAGCTCAGTAATGAATTTTCTCAGCCAGACAGCTTTCTTCGTAGCATTGGATCCTACGATGTACTCCATCTTGCAAACTGAGTTTGCCACAGTATGCTGCATGAAACTCTTACAGTAGACAGCTTTATCGTTAAGGATAAATATATAACCTGAAATACTTTTGCTATTATCATGATTAGATTGAAAGTTGGAGTCTATAAATCTGACAAGTTTCAAATCAGACACATCATAAATCAACAACTAATCCTTAGTATTTCTTAAATACTTAAGGATGATTTTTACAACCCTTCAATGGTTCTCCTCTGAATCAGTTTGATATCTGCTCACTACTCCTAGTAAGTATGCCACATCTATTCTCGTACATGTCATGGCATATATGATAGATTCCACTACCAAAGCATATAAAATTTTACCCATACGCTTTATCTCTTCAAGAGTTATCGAACAATCCTTTTTAGACAGAGAATTCATGGCCTATTGGTAGATAACCTTTCTTGAAATTCTCCATGCTGAATTGCTTTAGTATAGTTTCTATGTACATCGACCAGGACAATCCAAGCATACTCTTAGACCTATCTTTATAGATTTTCATCCCTAGGTTTAGGATGCTTCACCCAAGTCCTTCATGAAGAACTGAGATGTCTACATTTTGATCACCTTATCAAAATGCATGTTCCAATTCCAAGATGCCTACTTCAATCCATAAATGGATCTTTAAAGCTTGCACATCTTGGACTCGTCTGTGGATATGAATCCTTCAGGTTGTATCATATACACCTCTTCTTCCAGCTCTTTATTCAGGAAAGCTATCTTTACATTCATCTGCCAGATCTCATAGTCTAGATGGGCAGTTATTACAAGCATAATCCGAATGGATTTGAGCATTGCCATAGGTAAGAATATCTTATCCTAGTCAATACCATAATATTGACGATCCCCCTTGAAAACTAAATGGGCTTTATAGGTCTCCACCTTCCTATCAATGCTCCTCTTCCTTTTGAAGACCCATTTACACTAAATGGATTTTGGGTCAACTAATATGCCCACATCATTGACCTTCATGGACTCCATTTTGGATTTCATGGCCTCAAGCCATTTCTCAAAATCAAGTCTCTGCATTGCATCCATGTAGGTGATCGAATACTTATCGTTCTCATTGAGTTCAATATGATCTCCATCTTGGATCAAGAAATCATAGTATCTATTTGACTGATGCGGTACTCTATCGAATTGTCTTAAGGGTATAGGTACATTGGGCTCTGGATTTGATCAAATCAAATCTAGTTCAGGTTCAGCTAACGATGTCGATTTTTCTACTAGTTAAACTTTCTTAAGTTCAACTATAGAGATAACAGTTTCTTCACCAAAGAACTCTTTTTATAAAAAGATTATCTTAAGACTGATGAACACCTTTTGTTCATCAGCTATGTTGAAATAATATCTTTTAGTTTCTTTCTGATACCCTATGAAAGTATACTTGTCTGATCTAGGTCCAAGTTTGTCTATCATTAAATGTTGACATAAGTTGGGCACCCCCAAATCCTAAGGTGTGAGAGTATTAGCTTACACCCAGTTCATATCTTATATAGAGTTTTATCTATAAATTTACTTAGAACCCTATTTAAAAGATAGCGAGCCGATTCGAGTGTATATTCCCAGAAGGAGATCAGCAAGCTAGCAAAATCCATAATAGATCAGACCATGCCTAACAAAGTCCGATTCCTCCTTTCAGACACATCATTCTACTGTGGTGTCCTTAGAGGAGTCCATTGAAAAAAAATCTTATTTTCTCCTAGATATGTGAAAAACTCACTGAAAAGGTATTCATCCCCTCAATCAGATCGAAGAGTTTTAATACTCTTTCTAGTTTATTTTTCTACCTCATTGCAAAATTTTTTGAACATTTCAAATGAATCTGACTTGTGTTTCGTCAAATAACATACCCATACCTAGATAGGTCATTTGCAAAAGTAATGAAGTAGAAATATTTATCTCTAGCACTGGTGCTCATAGGTTCACATACATCAGTACGTACTAGACCTAAAAGATCAATGGCTCTCTCATCTTTTTCAGTAAAAGATGACTTGGTCATTTTTTCAAGAAGACAGGACTCACGGTAGGAAGTGATTCACAATCATTGACTTTAAAGATTTTCTCTTGGGTCAACATGTTTATTTAGTCCTTGTTAATGTGACTTAGCTGATCGCTGTTGTAGGCAGTCAAAAATAAAATCTAACTAACTACTATATAGATAGGATGAGTTGAGATCATATCCTCAGGGATCGTATTAATTATATTTATTTTATAAATTAAAAATGATTAAGATTAATTAATAGTTGATTAATTAAAAGACTATTTAAATTAATTAAGAAAATAAATAAATAGCAAATTAATTCAAAGAGGAGTTGTATGTATGGAGATGGATTTTTAAAATTTTAATTGATCACTTATCTAATAGTTGGTATTCTTTTTAATATGCTTTAATTGATATCTAATCAATAAAGATATAATATATCTTAGAGAGCATAGCCTATACCTTTAGATCACAGTCCATCTCTTAAAGTTATAGACTAGTCTAAATTGATGTAAATATAATACCAAGAATTAATCTAAATATAATCTATCCCAAGAGCATAAATTGTACCCATAGATCATGGCTCGTTTCAAGGGTAATAAACTATTCTAGATTAATTACAAAAAAATAAAGACATAAAAATATTATAACTAAAAATAACCTTTATTATAAGTTAAAAAATATAAAAGATGAGAAATAGAAAATACCATCAAAAATAAGATCACAATGATCTCTTGAGAAAGAAAGGATCAGCCAAACATCACAAAGCTTCTCACTAAAATCTTCATCCTGTTGCCTTGCTGAAGAACCTAGATAGCAGTTGATTGCAGAAATCCGACACCAGAGAGAAGATTTTGGTGGTTTGTTAAAGAAAGAAAGAGAAAAGGTTGAAGAAAGAAGGGTTTGAGAGAGAGAAATAGGAAGAAAGAGAGCTTGCTATTGGTGAAGGAAGGGCTTTAGAGAGGCTAATTCCCTAAGAGGGGAGGCTTCTTTTTCTTAGTTTAGCTTAGGGGCTTTTTATAGGAGAAAAATCGAAAGAAATTGAGTCAAAATTAGAGAAAAGTAAGGAAAAATAAGTCTGGTTTGAATTTTGCTATCTAAAATAATTTTCTACCATCAGATCAGGTTCAAACGGGCTAGATCACATCAAAATTGGCTTTATATAACTTAATCAAGGTCCTAATTGATTCATAGCCATCAGATCACTTGATCAAGTGAATTTGGACCGTCGGATGGTGCTTGGAATTCCTAAATCAAATCAAAATTGCCTCCCTACCATTGGATCTTCACCAACTTAGTTTCTAGCCATTAGATCTCGATCGAGATGAACACTGATAGTCGGATCGCATAATAATGGGCTAGGTACTGTTGAATCAAGGTAGAAAAAGATGCTGACCATTGGATCTTGACTGGGATGAACACAGACCATCGGATCATGCAATTACTATTCCTATAGACCACATTGATCGACTGCACCAAGGACCTCCACCAATCACATCGTACACTACCTGATAAAATTATCTTTCTGCCCCTATGAGCTGCGATGGATTTTCAGTGAACCCCTTAAGGGTCTAGGTCTGCCACGCGGCGTGCTTTGATTCACCATGCCTGCTAAGCTGGCTGGTCTACGTCAAGATCTATGGACCGGGTGGCCAATCTATCGTGCACCGACGGGCCTAATGGGCCAAATTTTTGGGCTTTTATATTTTTTTCATTTTTCCTTTATTTTTCCTTGAAAACTCCATTCTGGGTCAAATTTAGGTCCGATTTGCTCCAAATTTTCTTCATTGTAATCCATAAATCAAGCTCTTTTCATCCATGATCTTTTCTTTATAAAAGATTGTATAAAAATATCAATTCTTAAGAATAAAAATAAATTAATTTAATAAATTAATATTTTTATATATATTTAAAGTGTTCATCACACCTCCTAACTTGAACTTTGCTCATCCTCAAGTAAAGTAGATAAATTAGCAATATATACTAACTTAGTCTTGAATTAAAAGTTAGATTTAGATACTCCTAAAGGTAGTTGATAACCAGTCAGACTATTAAAGAGTTACATCATCGGATTACTAATTCGATCCAATTAATGATTGAGTATTAGCCATATAAATTTTTAGAGATCTTCTTTCACCAACTTTTTACTTTACTCTTTAAATTCTCTATCTTGGTGTGAGCTGGGTTTATTGTCATTTTGCAATTTAGTTTTCTTATTACCCTCTTTTTTCTCTCTTTTTTTTTTTTGGATTCTTGCATCCCCACTTTTTGACATGAACCACAACACTTACTTAGGCGAAGGGGTCCGATTACTCAGCGGCAAAATGCTATCCTAAAGGAAGTTGATACCCAATCAGACTATTAAAGAAGTACATCATCGGATTACTAATTTGACCCATTTAATGATTGAGTATTAGCCATATAAATTTTTAGAGATCTTCTTTCACCAACTTTTCACTTTACTCTTTAGATCCTCTATCTTGATGTGAGCTGAGTTTATTATCTTTTTATAATTTAGTTTTTTTATTACCCTTTTTTTCTCTTTTTTGTCAAATTCTTGCATCACCACATTTTGATGCGAACCACAATACTTAGGTGAAGGGATTCGGTTACTCAGTGAAAAAATACTAAACCCTCTTTTTAATTCACATTGCCTATCTTTTTACACGAACCATAATGCTTAATTAGGTAAAGAAGCCCAATTACTTCGTGGGAGACCAATATATAAATATATTTTAATTATAGATTTCAAGGAAGACTTTTGCATATTTTGATCTTTTCATCAAACTCTAATAAAGTAGATTCTTTATTGAGATCAGTAAGAAGAGAGTTTTAGAATCACTCTCAAAATTTGATCTGGTCCAAACCCTACCATTCATTAGGCTTTCTTAATAATTTACTCCTTAGTATCTCTAAAATTATCTTAGATCATTAATCATTCATTGATTAGGGTGTCTAATTAACTCTTAATCAAAATAAAGTTTAGGTATATAAAGCTAATTATTTCAAATCATACTTGAGGACTCACAAATTTTAAAGTTAGTTATTCTCCCCTCCAACTTAATTTTCATTGTCCTCAATGAAAGAAGAGAAAAACCAAAAGATATTTAACAAGAAGGGATACCACCTAGTTTGTTGGTAGGTCCTTCAGTATACTCTATCAAGTTCATATAGGATGTTTGATGTGCTCCCTCCAACTTAGGCCAATCGTCTTTATTAGTGTCCTATAAAAAAAGTATAAAAAAAACTAAAAATTTGAAAGGAAGAAAGAAAATAAATGATGGATTGCCTTCCAACAAACGCTAAGTTTAAGATCTTCAGCTAGACCATGCCATTCTATTTATCCCATGTCAAAAATTAGATTAACAAATTCTAATGATTTTGGATTGCCAATCTCACGAAGATGGCTTACGTTCCCAATATTTATAGATTTCAATATTTTATCATCAATTTTTAGAAAATAACTCACAACCCCATTCTTAGTCAATTTAATTTTTCTAATTATAAGAAGATAATTTATGACCCTATGCTCAGACCCTTGTTTAGTGAGAATTTCTTTAATTTATTTTTCTAATATGCTCATAAATTGAATTTTTGGATTAAGGATTGTGTTTGATATAATGGGTACTGGAAGGGTATCAATTGGTTCCAAACATGCATACTCGGGTGTGATCAAGGAAGGATTCAATTCTGAAAAAGGTGGTTATTCTAGAGGAAAAGCTATTGGAGCTGGTATTGATTCATATTTCTCAATCCATGAAGAAGTGGTGCTAAAATTGGGTAGCTCTAATGATGTGTTCATATTTTCAGTATACCCATCTATATCAAAATCATCCACCCTAAAAGGATCTCTAAATGTATGCACTAGGTCTTGAGAAATAATTCTAGGGATAGCTCCCCTAATTACATCTTTAGGTACATCTATCTCAAAATAATTTTTAGTTTGTATATTGGGCTGTTCTATAAGGGTTTCATTAACATTGGAGCTCTCAGCCATATATTATTTTCTTGAATCAGGGCTGACTAGGTAATTCTTCCTCTTCCTAACTCTTAAATGCAGCAGTTAGCTGATTAACTTGGATTTCTAGCTTGGCTATAAACTGAGTTTGTGCTTCTAACATGTATAAAATATTCTCTTTAAATGTCAAACTATAGGCACTTGAAGAGGATTGCAGAATATTTTGATACTGGTATGCTATATAAGTTTTCTCCAAATAACTAGGTTCATAATTGATTGCTAGTTGTGATGTCACGTAAAAATTTGAATAGTTTTTCAAACCAAGATTGTAGTTGTTGGAGTAAGGATTATAATAATTTGTCTAAGTTGGGGTTGGGTAAATCTGCTCATGTGCAAATTTTCAAGATCGATATACAGCTGGACATTTAGTAGTCAAATGGTTGGGACTTGAACATATATCACACACATGTAAAGATGAGGCAGGAGAGTGTTTCATATTTAATCAATGGTCAAGTTTTTGGGATAACTCATTTATCTTATTGTGAATATTTATAGAGCTTTTAACCTTATAAATTCTACCACTATTAGGTTCATATATGGGTATATAGGAATTATAGGTATAAGAAGAAGGGGTAAAGTATTCCCTCAAATGGTGAAAGGGTTCAGCCATAATTCTAGGTTTGTTAGCTCTAAGGGTTCATTCAATTTCAAGATCTAGGGATTGAATTTCAGGTCATGATGATCAATACACAAGTAAACACCCTACAATTATACCTTAGAGCAAACACACATTAATATCATTTTTTAGAATTATTTTTTAAATTTTTTTTAAAGAGAGAAAAGAAGATGAAAGAAATTCTAAAGATTAGAGTCTAAAGAGTCCTAAGACAAAGAATTAGATGCGAAGAGTTTAATTAGGTTTGATGTTTGTGGGTTAGCAAACAAGTTATGCAATCAATCTTAGCTAAGGGTTACCCTAGATCTAGACAACTCCTAACTACCAAGGTCACCTTCAAGTTCTTCAAGTAAAGAATTAGCCACTTAACTAGCCAGATAAGTATAAGATCAGTGGAAGTCCCCCCATTGCTTGCCTTAGACATCAATTGTACTTGGCCAGGTAAGCTAACGAACCAATTATAAACCACTTTTCTTCAGGCCTAGTTGTTCCTGAATGACTTGCCTTAGATACCAATTGACTAACTAACCCAACCCGGTCCAACTCTTAGGATTTCTTATCCTAATGAGCTTGAGTATCCTTAGGGGCCAATGTCTAATTAATTTTAAGAATTAAGGTTTGGATCAATGCAAAATGAAGGCTTATGGTTTTTGGGCTAAGGAAGTATGATCAAATCCCCACCTTATCTTGTTTAATTGGATTTAGTGCTCTTAAAGTGTCTTAAAAAAGATGAGATGCAAAAAGTCAAGATGTTTAAGTAAAGTAAAATAATCAAGCTTAAATTAATCAATTGCACTTGTTAGGTTCTGTGATTAGATCTCTAATCCCTAAATAGCTTATGTAGTGTAAATTTTTTCATTTTTTAATTTTTTTTATTATTATTATTTTAATTTTTTTAAATTTTTTTAAAATAACTAAATCACGATCTCCAATAACGATGCTAAAATTTGATCACTGTCGTAGGCAATCAAAAATAAAACCTAACTCACTATTATATAGATGAGTTGAGATCATATCTTCAAGGATCGTGTTAATTATGTTTAAATTATAAATTAAAAGTGATTAAGATTAATTAATAGTTGATTAATTAAAAGACTACTTAAATTAATTAAGAAAGCAAATTAATAGTAAATTAATTAAAATAAGAGTTGCAAGTATGGAGATAGATTCTCAGAATTTTAATTGATTACTTATCTGATAGCTGGTATTTTTTTTAATATGCTTTAATTGATATCTAATCAATAAAGATATAACATATCTTAGAGAGCACGACCTGTACCCTTAGATCACAGCCCATTTTTTAAAGTTATAGGCTAGTCTAAATTGATTTAGATATAATACCAAGAATTAATCTAAATATAATCTATCCCAAGAGCACGAATCATACCCGTAGATCATGGCTCGTTCCAAGGATAATAAACTATTCCAAATTAATTGCAAGAAAATAAAGACATAAAAATATTATAGTTAAAAATATTCTTTATTACATATTAGAAAAAAATATAAAAGTTAAAAAATAGAAAATACCATCAAAAATAAGATCACAATAATCTTTTGAGAAAGAAGGATCAACCGAACATCGAAAAGCTTCTCACTAAAATCTTCATCCTATAGCCTTGTTGAAGAATTTAGATAGTAGCTGGTTGCAGAAATCCGACATCGAAGAGAAAATTTTGGTGGTTTGTTGAAGAAAAAAAGAGAAAAGATTGAAGAAAGAAGGGTTTAAGAGAGACAAATGGGAAGAAAGAGAGCTTGCTGTTGGTGAAGGGCTTTGGAGAGGCTGATTCCCCAGAGGGGAGTCTTCTTTTTTTAAGTTTAGCTTAGGGGGCTTTTTATAGGAGAAAAATTGAAAGAAATTGAGTTAGAATTAGAGCAAGGAAAAATGAGTTTGGTTTGAATTCTACTATTTGGAATAATTTTCTACCATCATATCGAGTTCAAATGAGCCAGATCACGTCAAAATTGGCTTTATATAACTTAATCAAGGCCCTGATCGATTCATAGCCGTTGGATCACTTGATCAAGTAAATTTGGACCGTCGAATGGTGCCTAGAATTCGTTAATCAAAATCAAAATCACCTTCCTATTGTTGGATCTTCACCGACATAATTTCTAGCCATTGAATCTTGATAAGGATGAACATAGACCATCGGATCATGCAAAAATGGGCTGGGTACTATTGAATCAAGATAAGAAATGATGTTGATCGTTGGATCTCGATCGGGTCGAACACAAACCATTTGATCATGCAGTTACTATTCCTATAGACCATGTAGACTAACCATACTGAAGACCTCCACCAATCACGTCGCATGCTACCTAACAAAATTATCTTTCTGCCCCCATGAGCCGTGATGGATTTTCAGTGAACCCCTTAAGGGTTTAGGTCTGCTACACGACGCGCTTTGATTCACCATGCTTGCTGAGCTGGCCAGTACGTGCCAGGATCTATGGACCGGCCAGCCAGTCTACTATGCACCGGCAGGCCTAATGGGCCAATTTTTTGGGCTTTTTATATTTTTTATATTTTTCCTTCAAAACTCCATTCTAGGTCCAATTTAGGTCCAGTTTGCTCCAAATTTTCTCCATTATGAACCATAAATTGAGCGCTTTTCATTCATGATCTTTTCTCTATAAAAGATAATATAAAAGTATCAATTCTTTATAATAAAGATAAATTAATTTAATAAATTAATAATTTTATATATATTTAATGTGTTCATCACTAGCCTATAGTGCAAAAGATAGACATCAGAGATATTATCTATTCTAGAATGTTTGCTAATGGAGTAGACTATATTACTATATTATGATAATAAATAAATTTTATTATTCAAATATCCAGAAAAGATAGTAACATCATTCAAAATGATATTATAAAAATCTTTTTTATTAAAATTTTATAATTATTTTTGGCCAAAAGGCCTATAGAAATGATATTCAATAAAAAGCTAGCACAAAAGTGACAATCACTAAAAATAATAGTATGAGAATCCAATACAAGTTTTATGATTTCTAATACTAAAATTGGAACTGGTCTTTCATCTCTAACATTCAAAAATTTTTTCTCTTGATCTAATCTCCTACTGACCTATAAACCCTATAACAAATTACGAATATGGTAAGGGCTTTCGATATCTAATACCTAGTCAGTAATATCACAAATTGAGAAATTTCAAGAAATTATCGTATAAGTACCTTGCTCAGTAATAGATTGCTTCTTTCTCAGCCTATTCAGATCCAGGAAGGCAATGTGCTAAGGATAGTTCCTCTTCCAATGTCAATACTTCTTGTAATAGAAGTACTCTGCTTGACTTTTATTGGGATTGGATTTTTTGATCTAGCTCTATATCGATGTTCCAGCATGAACCTGCACCTTCTTATTCTTCTTCTTGTTCTTCTTTTCTTTCTTAAAAGGTCGAGGACCAGAAGAAGACTCTTCCACTACATTCACCAACTTCTTATGGAGTTGGTGATCCTTCTCAAAGTTCTAAAGCAACCCCAGCAACCCATGGTAGTTAACTTCAAGCTTTATCATTCAAAAATGAGTAAGGAAGGAAAGGTAGGACATGGGCAACGAGTTTAGAATAGCTTCTTTTCCAAGCTGCTCGTGCAAAAAAAAGCCGAGCTTGCTTGATAGCTCAATCATCTTGATCATGTACGATACATGATCAGTGACTGAAGCTCCATCACTCATTTGGGCATTGAAAATGGCATAATTAGTCTTGTGCCTCTTAACGATATAAGGAGTGCCAAAATACTTATTCAACACTTGAAGCATGTCTTCTGACTGAGCTGACTCAAACCTATGACTTAACTCATCGTTCATGATTTCCAGCATAATACAATGGACTATGGTTCGATCATTGTGCCACATCTGGTGAGTATCTCAAACTATCCCATGTGTGTTTGGAGCTAGCTCCTAAGGTGCTTAATCTATTAGAATGTATAGGATTCGTTCATTCTCCAGGATAATTTTCAACTTGTAGTACTAGCTACCAAAGTTGGATCCCACTAACTTGTTATTGTCTAACAATGACCGTAGTGATAGGGTAGTGGCCATAACTATATAAAAATAAAATAAAAATCTAATTAATAAATAATTTATTAAATCTAAATATTTGAATTTTAATTAAAAGGATCTTCTACTATTTTATTCGAATTGGTAGCCTCTACCTCCATTTCAAAGAATTATCCTAATTCCTTAATGGGTACTAGAATCCATATAGACTGCACACAAGCCCGACTTTGGTCGATCAATCCATATACATCTATGGGTAGGTTCATATCTAATTATTTCTCTAAACAACTGCTAGTAATTTAATTTCACCCTAGAAGCCTAATCAGTAGGCTTTGGCCTCCACTAAAGAGGTCTGATTAGGTCCAACCATTAACATGACCATATTTGGTCCATCTAACCAATGAATCATTAAGTTCAATTTTGGTTGGTCAATCTAACCATCATTTAAAGAGACATGGTGTTGACCCTCTAAGTGATTTTGATGATAACCAAACATTAAAGCAAATGATTACTAATATATTTTATTTCAAGTGTTCATATGTCAGAAGAAAGAGAGCTCTCTGACCAAAACAAGGATGACATGAAGTCCAATTCAAATGAAAATCAAATCCCTTGATTGGTAGCAAAAGTTTTCTCAAAATAACCTTGAAGCAATTTTCGAGAGGTTTTAGAATTTTTTTAAGAGCTCTCGTGAGGTTTGGCATGCCAAATAAGCTTCTGGCATGGTTTCAAGGGGTCTCGAGTTAATCTCAAGAGCACTCGATCTCAGAAGATAGAACCATAGTTTCTGTGCTCTGAGAATGAGAGGTCTCGTAGGATTCTCAAGAGGTCTCGTAGTCCCAGCAAGGGCTCTCGTTCATAATCGAGAGCTCCGATCTCAAGCAATACAATTTTTTTAGAAAGCTATTTTTTGAGTGATTGAAGGTGAAAGGTCTCCTAATCAAATATAGAGGCCTCAAAATCTGGCAAGATGTCTTGAGACAAATCGAGAGGTCTCGAGATATGGTGATAATTTTTTGATGGAGCATTTTAGGATGAATTTTCTCGCTTCCAATGGCTACCTGTTGCTCTCCAATAATTGGATTTCACTTTTTTTGGACTCCAATTATATCCAGATGAGGGGGAATGCTCTAGATATAAAAGCTTGAAGATTTACTTTTGGATCATCCAAGAAAAATGAGAGAAAATGCAATGAACACCCTCAAATACTTTTCTCTCAAGTTTTCTCATGTTTTGAAGCATATTAATTTCAAGCATTCAAGAAGCATTCAACGAACTACAACCTCATTTAAAGAAGCATTGTGTGTTGTAAATCTTCCTTATTTCTTTTTGTGTACTTGGTTTCAGTAAGGGCTGAAACTTGAGTTTTGGGGCTTTTCTCCCCATTAATTATTTTGGATTGATTTGTTTGATTATTGTAAGGAATGTGGTTGGTGAACCTAGGAAAAAACCAACTAAATTTTGGAATAGTGAGCCCAAGAAAAACTATTCGACTATAATCTTGTGGGATTATAGTAAAATTCTTAAGAGTCTTGCTTGGAGAGTGGACGTAGGTACTGGGAGTGCACCGAACCACTATAAAATTCTCTTGTTTGTGTGTATATGCTATTGCTTCTTCATTTCTTTACTCTCACATCCATGTCATTTAGGGTTCAAAAAATATTTTCACTGCACATATCTATTTTAAGTTTTTGAAAACCTAATTCACCACCCCTCTCTTGGATTGTCTAGTTGGGCAACAATTGGTATCAGAGCTTTGGTTCTCTACTAATTATTGATTTTATCAACTAAAGATAAAGATCATTTCAACCCAACTAGGAGGATTACTTGTCGAAGGGCAATCCTTAAATAGATCATCTCTTTTCAATGGATCCAACTATACCTATTGGAAAGCTCGCATGTGCATTTTTACTCAAGCCCTCAACTATGACATATGGAGTGTCATTTGTCAATGGGCTACACACACCTATAATTATTGTCAATGGCACATTCTCTCCTAATTCGGAGAAGGATTGGGATGAAATAGATAAAAAAACTTATTCAATTAAATGCCAAGATAATGAATGAATTCTATTGTGCCCTTGATGCAAATGAGTTTAATCGAATTTTTACTTGCAATTCTGCAAAGAAAATTTAGGATAGACTTGAGGTCATGCATGAAGGGACAAATCAAGTTAAAGAAACTAAGATAAACATGCTAGTCCACCAATATGAATTATTTAAAATGGATCCTACTAAATCTATTACTAGCATGTACATAAAATTCACTGATATTATAAATGGTTTGAAAAGCTTAGAAAAAATTTATACTAATAGTGAATTGGTAAGAAAGATTCTCAGGTCTTTGTCTAAGACATGAAAAGCCAAGATGACAGCCATCCAGGAGGCTAAAGATCTGAACACTCTACCTCTAGAGAAGCTCATTGGATCCCTGATGATACATGAGCTTGCCATGGGTTGGCACCATGAACAGGACAACAAGAAGAAGAAAATAATAGCATTGGAATCCATGATAGCTAAAAAAGAAGATGATCTATCCACCAGTGAAAAGAATGATGAAGACATGGCCCTGATAATCAAAAAATTCAAGAAGTTTATGGGAAGAAGAAGACAATGATTCAAGAAGAGAAGCTTCATTAAAGGAGAAGCTAGCAGGGAGAAAGAATGAAGAAGCTAGGATATTTTAGGGCTGAATGTCCTCAGTTGAAGAAGGCACTAAAAAGAACGAAGAAGAAAGCTATGTTAGCGACTTGGAGGGACAGCGACGAGTCAAGCTCGGAGGAAGAAAACCAAAATGAAGCAAACTTGTGCTTTATAGCACAAGATGATGAGGTATCCTCCACTCTTGACTTAGATTTTATTTTTGATAAGCTTCAAGATGCTTTTTATGATTTAATGAAAGATTTTAAGAAGATTAGTATAAAAAATAAAAATCTTAAGAAAATGAATCAAACTCTTTTAAAAGAAAAGGAAGAAGTAACTAGTAACCATAATAAGTTAAAAGAAGAAAATAAAATCTAAAGGATGAATTGGATAAATTAAAATCTTTAGTTGATAAATTTACTTGTAGTTCTAAAAAATTACAAATGATTCTAAACAATCAAAGAGGAGTTTATAATAAAGCCGAACTAGGATACAAACCTAAAGACAAAACTAAGTTTCTAAAAAAAATTTTCACTGTACCCACATCAATTAGTACTTCACATATCACTTGATTTAGATGTAGAAAAGTAGGATATAAAGCATTTAAATGTAATACTAGAAAATTTAGTGGAAAATAAGTTAAAAGAATTTGGGTTACAAAAGAAATCATGACCACTAACCCAAAAAGATACAAGAAGACTTGGGTACCTAAAATTATCACTCAAGTATTTGTGCGAGAATGCCTTGCAGCCCAAAGATCTAAACGGGAGTGGTACTTAGGTAGCAGCTGCTCAAAACATATGTCGGATGATAAAGAGCAATTCTTCATCCTAGAAAGAAAGAAAGGGGGAGTAGTCACCTTTGGCGACAACAGCAAAGAAAAAATAATTGGCATTGATAAAATTCAGATTACTTCTTCTACCATTATAGATAATATATTATTAGTTGATAATTTAAAATATAACTTACTTAGTATTAGTCAACTTTGTGATAAAGATTTTAGAATTTTTTTTGAATCTCCTTTGTGCAAAGTATCTAGTTCCTTGGATGATAGTTTAAAATTCATTGAATTTAGGCATGGCAACATCTACATAATAAATCTTGATGAAATTACTATGAAGAGTGGTTAATGCCTAGTTGCAATGAATGCTAACATCAAAGAAACTAGTTAGCTATGGCATCATAGATTAGGTCATGCAAGCATGCATACTATATCTAAATTACTTAATAAAGATTTAGTTAAGGGGCTACCAAAATTGAATTTTAAATTTGATCATGTTTGTGATGCTTGCCAATTTGGAAAACAAACTAGGAGGAGCTTCAAATCTAAAAATATGATTTCAACTTCTAGGCCTCTTGAATTGATACTTATGGATTTGTTTGGACCTACTAGGACTACATGCCTAGGAGGAAAGAGATTTGGTCTTGTCATTGTTGATGATTATTCTCGGTTCATATGGATTTTGTTTTTAGCACATAAAGATGAAGCTTTTTCAATATTTTCAAAGTTTTACAAGAAAGTAATAAATGAAAAAAACTTAACTATAGTTTGTATTCATAGTGATCATGGCACAGAATTTGAAAATAATTTTTTAAAAAATTTTATAATGAACATGGTATAGAACATAATTTTTCTACATCTAAGACTTCTCAACAAAATAGTGTAGTTGAAAAAAAATAAAATCTTAATTAACATGGCCCGTACCATATTGTGTGAAGGAAATCTATCCAAATACTTTTGGCTAAAGCCATTAACACAACATGTTACATTCTTAATAGAGTTTCTATTTGGCCAATTTTAAAGAAAACCTCCTATGAGCTTTAGAAAGGAAAAAGATCTAATATTAATTATTTTCATATTTTCAATTGCAAATGCTTCATTCATAATAATGATAAGGACAACCTAGGTAAATTTGATGCTAAGGCTGATGAGGGTATTTTTCTTAGATACTCTACATCTAGTAAAGCATATAGAATCTTCAACAAACATTCATTGGTTGTTGAAGAATCAATCCATATCATTTTTGATGAAGCTAACAATCAATCTTCAAGAAAGAAAGATGTTTTTGATGATGACATAGGAATTCTTGAAGATGGAATGAAGGAGATAAACTTGAAGGAGAATAATGTTCATGACAAAGGTAAATCTACAACAACCATCGAACAAGATAAGGATGGTGAAAATGAAATTTCTAATGATCATGGAGATTTACCCAAGGAGTGAAGGTATACACATAATCACCTAAGAGAATTGATTTTAAGTGATCCTTCACAAGGGGTAAGAATAAGATCATTTTTTAATGATACATTTGATTATCTTACTTTTATCTCTCAAATAGAACCTAAGAACATAGAAAAAGCTGAAAAAAAACTCTAATTGAATGCTAGCTATGTAAGATGAACTAAACCAATTTGAAACAAATAATGTATGGACTCTTGTAAACCGACCAATTGATCATCCCATAATTGAAATAAAATGGATATTTAGGAACAAATTAGATGAACATGGAAATCTAGTAAGAAATAAAGCTAGACTAGTTGCTAGGGGATATAATCAAGAAGAAGGAACTTTGATGAAACATATGCTCCTGTAGTAAGATTAGAGGCTATTAGATTATTACTTGCCTTTGCATGCTACATGAATGTTAAATTATTTTAAATGGATGTAAAGAGTGTGTTCTTGAATGGTTATATCGCTGAAGAAGTTTTTGTAAAACAACCATCCAATTTTGAAAATCACTCACTTCCTAACCATGTGTATAAATTAAATAAAGCACTATATGGACTTAAACAAGCACCTAAAGTATAATATGAGAGATTAAGTAAACTTCTATTATAAAATAATTTTATTAGAGAAAATGTGGACACTACACTATTTTGAAAAGAAAAAATAATGACCTTCTTGTAGTTCAAATATATGTGGATGACATCATATTCGGAGCTACTAATAAAATTCTTTGTCAAGAGTTTGCAAAGTTAATGTAGGATGAATTTAAAATAAGCATGATGGGAAAGCTGAACTTCTTCCTTGGACTACAAATCAAACAATCAAAGAAAGGCATTTTCATTAGCCAAATAAAGTACATCAAGGAGATGCTGATGTTTGGCATGAAAAATGAGAAAAAAAGATTGGCACACTAATGAGCCCCTCATGCAAACTCGACAAAGATAAAAATGGTAAGACCATAAATGAAAAACTCTATAGAAATATGATTGGATCCCTACTCTATTTAACTGCAAGTAGGCTTGATATATTGTTTAGTATATGCATGTATGCTATATTTGAATCTAACCCTAAAGAATCTCATTTACTAGCTGTCAAGAGAATATTTAGATATTTGATCTATACACATAACCTAGGACTTTGGTACTCAAAACAATCCTCCATTAAATTGATAGGATACACTGATGCAGACTATGGAGGATATAGAATAGATAGAAAAAATACTAGTGGCACCTGCCAATTTTTAGGATTGAACTTGATCTCTTGGTATAGCAAGAAGCAAAACTTTGTAGAGCAGTCAATGGCCGAGGTCGAATATGTTGCTATGGAGAGTTGCTGTGCTCAAATACTATTGATCAAGCAACAACTCGAAGACTTTGGAATTAAGCAAAACAAGATATCCATTAAGTGTGATAACACTAGTGCCATAAACTTGACAAAAATTTCTATTCAATATTTAAGAACCAAGCACATTGAAATTAGACATCACTTCATAAGAGATCATGTTCAAAATAATAACATAATGCTTAAATTTGTGTGAACTGAAGATCAACTGGTTGATATTTTTATAAAACCTCTAAATGAAGATAGATTCTCAAAAATCTGGGGTGAACTTGGTATTTGTGATCCTATATAAAAATATTTTTTCTTAAATTTATCGGATTATTTTTGGTCTTCTTTTACCATCCTAAACATCCCTAATTCAATCTTGAAAAATTGAGAAAAATCGGCTTGAAATTCTCATTTTTTTTCTGATTTTCCTCCTATGCTCGAGAAGTCTCGGTTTATACATGAGACCTCTCAGCTGTATTTCAAGACCTCTTGCTTTAAAAGTGAGAGCTCTTAATTTTTCGAGATGTCTCATCTTTAAGATGAGAGCTCTTGAATTTCGTGGGGCCCTTTTTAATTGATCTTCCAAGAGGTCCCCTCTCTCATTCGTTTCTTTCAATTTTTTCAGACCTCTCCCCCAAAACTTTTTCAAACTCTCATCCACTCCTCCAAATGACCTGAATCTCTATTCCATTGTCCATTCTGTCTAAATCCGAGAACCCCATGGCTCCAAAGAGGAAGATCACCACTTTCCAAAGACCGTCCATCACTCCTTCGACTAAAGCTAGGGCAAAGCGACAATGGGACATGGCCCAAGCATCTTCGTCCACCTCTTCTTCATGTGCTCGTCTCTTTGTCACCATAAGGATAGTTCCAATGGGTCAAAATGTCGACATTGGATACCTAGATAGGGAACATTTTCATATTGGATCGTGGATCAGGTAGCAAGACTGGGAGACGCAATGTACTCTTGAGGTAAATGTCTATCTAGACCTAATTAAAGAGTTCTTTGAGAACATTAGCTTTGAGCAAGCATCAAGGATAGAATCTATTATTAAAGGAGTACACATCTCTTTGGAAGAAAGGAAGATAGGGCAACTCTTAGAAGTACCTAGGTCTGGAGATATTTATTTGAATTTAAGGAATAAAACTAAAGCTTTAAAGTGCATTTTGGAAAGAAAAAATGTAGATGAAAATAAATAAATAGTCTCACATCATCTCTCAGTGGAAATGAGATTATTATATTGCATTGTGAGTCATATAATTTTTCCAAAGGTAGGAAGACATGACTGGGTTGGGAAGAAAGAACTGGCTATTATGTTCTACTTGGTAACCAAGACATCCATGAACTTTCCATCACTAATACTTCAATAGTTAAAGGACACAGCCAACAAAAGCAAAGCCTGTCTACCCTATGGGATGATTTTTACTTTGATTTTCAAAGATTTTTACATTAATCTAGAAGGTGAAGACTTCAAGAAGTTGGTGTACACCGACTATATAAATGAGGGTACTTTGAATAGAATGAAATTTGTGAAAAAGGATGACAGATGGATAAGGGCGGATGAAGAAGTTGCTACTAGGAATGAGCCTGAGGAGCACAGGTCTCCACCTCCTCCACCATCATCCTCTGCAGCTGGACCTTCATTCACCACACTTGGATCTCCACATACTCCACAAGGGCCTCCAAGTTAATTTCCTACACCTCCCTCTATTTTTGATAGAGAAAGTTTAATTGAAAGGGTGGTAGAATAAGTAATTCAAAAAGTGTCTGAAAGGTTCATTAACATCCTCTCCAATGTAAAATATCAACTGTTGGTGAGTATTGAGGAACAAAGGATATCATCTGAGGGACAAATTGAAATGCTTAGCCAGCAACTTAGTAGATTATCACAAAGGCTTGAAATTTTGGAGAAGGAACAACATGGGTCATCAACTCAGATTGAACTTCTATTATTCGAGACTGCTAGAATTGCAAAGAGACTAGAGGAGAACATCACCATCCAGTGGACCACTATGGAAGTGCTCATCTCATCATTGTGGTAGATTATAGATCGAATTGGCAGCCTTGGATCTCGAACTCCATCCACTTCTCGACCCTCACCATCTCCTCGATGTGCATTTATCATCTTCTAGACCTAGATCTTCATCTAAACCAATCATAAAATTCCTCTCTGATGAGGAACAGGTCTAGTTCTTTCTTTTTTTTTTAATTTTTTTTTGTTGCTTGGTGTACCTTACTTATGTTACCTAGTGTACCCTTGGTATATATTGGTATAGATCTCTTTTTTGTAAACCAATATACAATTTTGTCATTGTAATTTCATCCTTCTAAAATGCAATCAAATTTTTTTAATTATGTTCTTATCTCCTTATCATAATTTTGTCATTATGATTTTAATGCTGACAAAAAGGGGGAGAAAAATAAAAGAAAAAGATATATGGATGAGAAAATACACAAAACAATGAATTCGGGAGAAAATATATACAAGAATGAATTCCTTAACCTCTTATTAATTTTTTTTTAGCAACACTAATTAATCTCATACAAATCAAAAGAGCACACATTAAGAGGGAGCATTGTTAATACATTATGTATATCATTGAAAATTTGAGCAGTCTTAAAATTGAGCATGTCATATTCTTTCATTCATTGATACATGGTACATATATTCCTTGCTTTCCTTTTATGAATTGCTTGATATTTTGTTATCATCAAAAAGAGGGAGATTGTTGACCCCCTAAGTGATTTTGATGATAACTAAATATTAAAGTAAATAATTTCTAATATATTTTATTTCAAGTATTCATATATTAGAAGAAAGAGAGCTCATTGACCAAAATGAGGATGGCATGAAGTCCAATTCAAATAAAAATCAAATCTTCTTGATTGGTAGCAAAAATTTCTTCAAAATAGCCTTAGAGCAATTTTTGAGAGATTTTGAAATTTTTTCGAGAGCTCTCGTGAGGTCTAGCATGCCCAAATAAGCTTCTGGCATGGTTTTGAGAGGTCTCAAGTTAATCTTGAGAGCTTTCAGTCTCAAAAGATAGAAACATAATTTCTGTGCTCGAAGAGCGAGAGATCTCATAGGATTCTCAAGAGGTCTCATAGTCCTGACAAGAGCTCTCATTCATAATCGAGAACTCTCGGTCTCAGGTGATATAATTTTTTTGAAAAGCTACTTTTCGAGCAACTGAAGGTGAGAGGTCTCTTGACAAATTGAGAGGCCTCAAAATCTGATGAGATATTTCGAGACAAATCAAGAGGTCTCGAGACATGGTGATAACTTTTTGATAGAGCATTCCAGGTCGGATTTTCTCACTTTCAATAGCTACCTGCTACTCTCCAACGATCGGATTTTATTTTTTTTGTACTCTAATCATATTCAGATGAGAGGAAATGCTCTAGATATAAAAGCTTGAAGATGTAATTTTGGATCATCCAAGAAAAATGAGAGAAAAAGCAATGAAGGCCTAGTTTTTCCTGAACAAATCCTTTTCACTCAAGTCCTCTCAAGTTTTGAAGCACATTAATTTCAAGCATTCAACGAACTGTAATGATAATGATTCAACTTATTTAAAGGAGCATTGTTTGTTGTAAATCTTTCTTATTTCTTTTCATATACTTAATTTCAGTAGGGACTGAAACTTGAGTTTTGGGGCTTTTCTCCCCATTAATTATTTTGGTTTGTCTGATTATTGTAAGGGTTGTGGTTGGTGAACCTAGAGAAAAATCAACTAAATTTTTGGATAGTGAGTCCGAAAAAACTATCCGATTATAATCTTGCCAGATTATAGTAAAATTTCTAAGAGTCTTACTTAGGGAGTGGACGTAGGTGTTGGGAGTGCACTGAATCTCCATAAAATTCTCTTATTTGTATGTGTGTGCTATTGCTTCTTCATTTCTTTGCTCTCACATCCATTTCACTTAGGGTTCAAACATTTTCACTACACATATCTGTTTTAGATTTTTGAAAACCTAATTCACACCCCTGCCCCCTCTTGGGTTGTCTAGCTGGGCAACACGTGGCCAAGAAATCATATTATGAATGATAATTCTAATAGCCGATAAGCACCAGACCTTTAGACCTCCAATGATATCCAACTAGTGGATCCATTATCATCCAACTTAATAGAAGGCTATGATCTAGTTATCACCATAACTATTTTATTTTAAGGACCTAAAAATTTTAGAAGAATTGGTTAACTTATTTTAGAGAAGAGAGAAAGAAGATTAACCAATTAATCATGATCCTCCCACTGAATTCACCAAGTCAGATTAATGGAGATCATAGATAAGCTATTCTAAGAGCACCTAAATCAGTCACACTAATTTACCTAGTTGACAGGGTCAGCTTGAATTATCATATAATCTGATCAAAATATAATTTCACCAAGAAAGTTAGGTATGTGAGATCGATGGGAGGGATATGTCATTAACTCATCAAAGACCAAATCAGTGCGAGTAGCTCCTAATTAAAAACCATCGATCATAAACTACCAAACTTATCTTAGACACTAACTGGTTAATTACTTTTGATTGGATCATCCTAATAATTCGGGCTGGACTACTTAGCTCAGAATCAAGTCCATTTGGTTCTCATTAAAGACATGGACTTGACTAACTACAACTATTATAATTAATCTACAGAGTCCTTGACCTAATCTAAGATAATATTTGATTAGATTTATTTAATTCTCTAATTAAGTCCATTCTTTAATCTAACCTTAGGTCTAACTCAATTAATAAACCTAATTCACTCTAACCCATTAACCCATGTGTTATGAATTTTGTCTTAAGATTTTTAATTCATAATTTTAGATTCTAATAAATAACCTTTAATTCTCAATAAAGTGTTGGGCTGAGGGTTGGGGTTTAGTATTTCAAAAATAATTTTTATGTTTGTAAAATATTTTTACAACTTGGTTCTATCAACCAGTTGCATGTTTGATTCATAATCAATATGCATATAACATAAATAAAATCATGAATCTACTTTATATCTAATCTAAACACCTTCATGATCATATAAATCAAATTGAAATAGTTTTAATTCTAATCATAAATCTCTTAGATCATATCTAACATTTTATGATTTGGTTTTAGATTTGCATGAACTAGGACAACATATTCATGGTAAAAGGTAAACCTTACAACAAGACAACCTTAAAAGATTAGTCCGTGCAATCTAAATTTATTATTTTTAGATTAAAATAATTTTAAATCTTATTAAATCATAAATCTATTTAGATCATATCTAATATATTTATGGTTAATTTTAGATCTGCATGAACTAGGATAAACTTTTCACTATCATGGATAAACCTTACAGTAGAATAATCTTATAAGTCAATCCATACGATCTAAATATTTAATTTTAGATTTACTCTTATATTATAATTTAGGTCAAATCTAAATAATTAATCTAAAATTTGTATAGAGATCATGTCATGCAGACCTAGATTTTGATACCAATTGAAGGAAAAACTAGGGTTTACATGAAGGAAAATCCTGACTTTCCAGATTAGGTTCGTTCAGATCTAATCAGATCAAGAGATATATTTCAAAAATTTTTTTCTTTGATCCTAATCAGATCTGAGATATTTTAGATCTAATTATTATTATTTTAAAAATAAAATAAAATTTAGATAAATTAAATTAAATTTAATTTACCTTGATATGGATAATTCTATTACCCATTGATGATCCTGTATGCAGCGGAAGGTTCTGGATCTAGCCACGCAAGTGCCTGGCCTCTACCGAAATTCACTCAGACTGGATCTGGAGATCTTCTTTTTTTCTATCATGTCTCCAAAAATTAGATCTGGATCTGATCTGGAGGATCCTCAAAACTCCTATTGAAGATCAGCAGTCGTCCTATGCAGCAATGCAGCCTTCTAGCTTTCAGTCGTCTTTCTTTGATCTGGATCGCACCAACCAAGCTCCAAAACCCTTTTGGACATGGAGAGGAGAGGGAGAAGGTGGGTTTTACGTGGAGGAAGAGGGGAGAGGCAGCCTTGGGCATGGGGAATTGTGATTCCTTTCAATCACTTCCAATCACAATCTGGGTTGGGCGTAGGATCTTATTTATAGACTGTCTGTGATCTAACTTCTTTTCTTCCCAATCAATCACAACTCTTTGTGAAATCAGATCTAAATCTGATTGGTGGGAATAGACTCCCCTAGATTCCTTCTTAGAGGGCGCCTAAGACCAGTCAAAGTTGGTTCATAGGAGAACTCTAATTGGAATCCAAAAAGGAGATGGAGTCCCTATCCAACAGAGACTCCTGGGTGCCTCCAGCTTGGGCACATGCCAAGGGTGGCATGCGTCCTCTTCCTTGCTTGGTTCTGGCAGGAGGACAGGCCCCCACCAGCTCTCCAATAGGTGCGTGACATGTGGTCAAAAGTCAAAGTGTCAATGGTCAACATTTGACTAGTCAAAGATAGACTTTTGACCAAAGTCAAAAAACAAGAAATGGCAGGTGATCAAAAATGGCAGGTAATGTCTTACAAAATAAGACAACCTTTTCTGACTTGGACAACCTCCAGTCAAACCATATGAAGGCCTCTGATTAAGCACAAACTCCTTTGGCTCAAACAGGATAACTTATTTGTGATAGCAAAAGAAGAACGTAAGGTTCAATCGAGTGCTAGCACGATTTCCTTGAACCTAATTGAATCTCATTCAGATCAATTGAACTAGATCAGTTCAATTGATGATCACTAGATTCAAACCCTTGTTTGTGTGATCTAGTTAGGTTCAGTTCTATATGGTAATGGGATATGTCATGATCTCTATCATCGACATCATCGAAACTCCTTTCGATGGATCAGAACTCTTCTGATTCGAACAGCTAGAATGATCGATCATCTAAATCATTCTAATTGCTCCCAAAATCCACCAGTGACACCTAGCAGTATATGGTGGCAACCCATCAGAGCTAAATGCGAACCTCTTGGTGCAGCTATCTGTGTGATTAAGTCCTTCTATCTTGAGCTCCGATCAGATTAGGGTTAAGGTCAACTCGTCAAACCCTAGTTTCTATCATATGATGTAATCATTCGATTCGAGTCCGATGTGAAAATCTAAATAGAAACTCTTTCTATTATTTCACTCTGCCATGGCCATGGGCTTTAGGACTTGATTCTCATGATCATCATAGGGCTACTCCTCTACCATCGAGGTAGATAGATTCAATAACGAGCATACCTCCAGAAGGACCTTCCTTCTTGTTCTTCAGGGTGGCCAGGTAAGTAGGACAGTTTCGCTTCCAATGGCTATCGCTGTTGTAATGGAAATACTTTCCTTTGCCAGTGGCTTTCATCTTTGGCTCTGCCTTCTTCTTCTTTGTTCCTTCCACCTTCTGCTTTTTCGCAAACTTCTTTTTCTTTCCATAAGACTTTCTTTTGGAAGAAGTCCGTTTCATAGAAAGAACTGAGCCTTTAGAACCTTTCATAGAAAGCTCAGCGATAACCAGCATATTCATTAATTCGGCCAAGGAATTTTGAAGTTTATGCATGTGGTAATTCATGATGAATTGCCCATATGCATCAGTCAAGGATTGCAGAATAATATCATTCTGCAGATCCAAGTCTAACTTCACACCGAGCTTCTCAAGCTCTTCCATGTCCTTGATCATCATCAGACAGTGATCTTGGACTGACTGCCCATCACGCATCTTAGCCTTAAAAAGTCATTTCGTGACTTGATACTTTGGCTGCGCGACTCTGTTCACCAAACATCTCCTGCAGGTGAGCCAACATTTGGCGAGCAGTCCCGATATCTTCATGTTGGCGCTGGAGCTCATCAGACATCGAGCCCAACATGTAATATCTGGCCTTATTATCTTCGTCTATCCATTTTTTCAGAGACGCTCTCTGTTCAATAGGATGGACGGGCTGGTAAGGTGGGAGGGTCCTGGTCCAATACATGGGTTAACTTCTCGAAATCCAAAATAATTTTGTAGTTCCTGAGCCAATCTTTATAATTGGGTCCAGTCAGTCTATGTGTGTCCAGGATACGTGCTAATGGGTTGGACGCAGATATTTTCCTGTAGAGAGTCAAAGATTCTAGTTAGATACTATAATTATGACTTGACCAATTTGTTTAGAGATTTTATTTTTAAATAAATTAGCTCCCACTATTTTCTCGGATCCCTACACTCCCTCTGTAGAGATGCGAAAATCTCCATGATTAATGATTTCTAGTGGGTGGTGCGGTCTCACCAACTGACTCATCACCTCACCTAACAGTTATTGGTGATGGGTTAGCCAATGAGTGAACAACTCTTGTTCAATGATTCTCTAATCATGGTGCACCCAAACTTGGTCTCTAATTCATGAATCTCACCGTATCCGGAAATATTGATCCACTCCTTAGTTAAGTCAGACCCACCATTTGCATAGACTGGATTCCTAATTGAGTCTCTCACCGTATCCAAAATATTGAGCCCAACTCATCCTCCAGCCCATAGCATCCAATGCCTAATAGACATGGTTGCATCTTTCCGGTGCAACTGAGCCACTGTATCCAGCCGAGAACAATCAACCCTGGAAAGGGCCCGCACATCTACAATGGTGGAAGACCTCAGACTTAATCTTTTCTTAGGAAGAATTGATTCAGGTCTCATTAAACTAGACTTGTCATAGTCATAACAATTATGACTAACCTAGTGGCATGGGTTAGCTCGGATTATTGACCACCTCAGATCAGAACTGTGTCAACAGATATGGCCAGGTAAGTGAGATCGGTGGAAGGAATATGCCATTAACTCGTACAAGAACGCATTCAGGTCGAGTAGCTTCCAATTAAAAACCAGTCGGTCGTATGTGCCAAACTTACCTTAGACACCAAATTATTGAGCAAGAACCAATTGGGTTAGCCTACAATCCAGACTCTAACCTCTGAGCCTAATTAGGTCTTGCTTGATCGTGACTCGATCTTGACCCAGACTTAATCCTATTAGGCTGGTCAATTTAAGCATTGTTGATCCCATCTAACCAACTCTTGATTCGGTTTGATCAACCGCTTAGACCTAATTGAGCTACCCAAGCCCGAACCCAGTATTATGAATATGTCTTAGATCTGAAAATTCTCAATTTTAGACCTAATTAATATTCCATAATCTTAATTTTTAATTAAGTAGGGTTCATAAATAAAATATGCACAATAAATCCTAGGATTTCAGGATCTAGGGTTTTGCAGAAAGTAAGTTTTAGATTTCTGATTAAGGACGAACACGCAGCACCCCTACACATCATAAGAACACCCCATCGAATGGGAAGAGAGGGTCTTTAAACCCTTCTTCGTTCTTATGATCGGACAGCCAAGAGAAATGCCTTAATCAAGAACATGCAATACTACAAAACAGTTTTAGATCTATATCAAAATTATCTCTAATCACGGTGCACCCAAATTTGGTCTCTAATTCATGAATCTCACCTATCTGGAATATTGATTCACTCCTTAGTTAAGTCAGACCCACCATTTGCATAGACTGGGTTTCTAATTGAGTCTCTCACCGTATCCAAAATATTGAGCCCAACTCATCCTCCAATTCATAGCATCCAATGCCTAATAGACATGGTTGCATCTTCCCGATGCAACTGAGCCACTATATCCAGCCGAGAACAATCAACCCCGGAAAGGGCCCGCACATCTACAATGGTGGAAGACCTCAGACTTAATCTTTTCTTAGGAAGAATTGATTCAGATCTCATTAAACTAGACTTGTCATAGTCATAACAATTATGACTAACCTAGTGGTATGGGTTAGCTCGGATTATTGACCACCTCAGATCAGAACTATGTCAATAGATATGGCCAGGTAAGTGAGATCGGTGGAAGGAATATGCCATTAATTCGTACAAGAACGCATTCAGATCGAGTAGCTTCCAATTAAAAACCAGTCGATTGTATGTGCCAAACTTACCTTAGACACTAAATTGTTGAGCCAGAACCAATTAGGTTAGCCTACAATCCAGACTCTAACCTCTGAGCCTAATTAGGTCTTGCTTGATCATGACTCGATCTTGACCCAGACTTAATCCTATTAGGCTGGTCAATTTAAGCATTGTTGATCCCATCTAACCAACTCTTGATTCGGTTTGATCAACTGCTTAGACCTAATTGAGCTACCCAAGCCCGAACCCAGTATTATGAATATATCTTAGATCTGAAATTCTCAATTTTAGACCTAATTGATATTCCATAATCTTAATTTTTAATTAAGTAGGGTTCATAAATAAAATATGCATAATAAATCCTAGGGTTTCAGGATCTAGGATTTTGCAGAAAGTAAGTTTTGGATTTCTGATTAAGGACGAACACGCAGCACCCCTACACATCATAAGAACACCCCATCGAATGGAAAGAGAGGGCCTTTAAACCCTTCTTCGTTCTTATGATCGGACGGCCAAGAGGAATGCCTTAATCAGGAACATGCAATACTACAAAATAGTTTTAGATCTATATCATATATCTCATATACAAATTAGATCTAATCATGGCATATTTTGCATACATCTCATGTATCGAATCATGCATATTTTTAGATCTAAATTATCTCATAATAATCTAAAAAATTAGATTTAAATTGATCTAATCAAAATAAATTCTAATCTAGATAATTATGTAGAACTATTCTACAACTAGTCTAGACATGCATCAATCATATCTCATATGATATTTAAAATTAAATAATTTTTATTTGCTATTTTTTAGATATTATTATAACCATTATAATATCAAAAAATAGTAAATAAATAGATCTAAAATATGATTTAATCAGATTAAATCAAAAACATGCAAGACTATTCTATAGAACTATTCTATTTTAGAACTAGTCATGCATATTTTCTAATCTTAGATCCAAATTATTTAATTTTAATTTTTTTTTATTTTAGATCTGATCACATCTCATGTGACATCTGAAATTACTTATTTTTTAATTAAAATAAATTTAAAAAATAGATCTAAATACTTTTAGAACCTTGGCTCTGATACCAGTTGAAAGAAAATCCTGATTTTTTGGACTAGGTTCGTTCAGATCTGATTAGATCAAGAGATATATTTCAAAAAAAATTTTCTTTGATCCTAATTAAATTTAAGATATTTTATATTTAATTATTATTATTTTAGAAATAAAATAAAATCTAGATAAATTAAATCAAATTTAATTTATTTTGATATGGGTAATCCTATTACCCATTGATGATCCTGTATGCAGCGGAAGGTTCTGGATCTAGCCACGCAAGTGCCTGGCCTCTATCGATATCCACTCAGATTGAATCTGGAGATCTTCTTCTTCTCTATCATGTCTCTAAAAATTAGATCTGGATCTGATCTGGAGGATCTTCAAAACTCCTTTTGAAGATCAGCAGTCGTCCTTGCAACAGTGCAGCCTTCTAGCTTTCAGTCGCCTTTCTTTGATCTGGATCGCACCAACCAAGCTCCAAAACCCTTTTGGATGTGGAGAGGAGAGGGAGAAGGTGGGTTTTGCATGGAGGAAGAGGGGAGAGGCAGCCTTGGGTGTAGGAAATTATGATTCCTTTCAATCACTTCCAATCACAATCTGGGTTGGGCGCAGGGTCTTATTTATAGACTGTCTGTGATCCAACTTCTCTTCTTTCCAACCAATCACAACTCTTTATGAAATTAGATCTAAATCTAATTGGTGGAAATAGAGTCCTCTGGATTCCTCCTTAGAGGGTGCCTAAGATCAGTCAAAGTTGATTCTTAGGAGAACTCTAATTGGAATCGGGCACCTCCAGCTTGGGCACACGCCAAGGGTGGCGTGCGCCCTCTTCCTTGCCTGGTTCTGGTAGGGGACAGGCCCCCACCAGCTCTCCAATAGGTGCGTGACATGTGGTCAAAAGTTAAAGTGTCAATGGTCTACATTTAACCAGTCAAAGGTAGACTTTTGACCAAAGTCAAAAAATAAGAAATGGTAGGTGACTAAAAATGGTAGGTAAATTTTTAACTCTTCCTATGGTCGAAAGCATTTTATGAGTTAACAATGATTATTCATGTCTTAAATTTTTAACTCTTAAAAATATGAATTATCATTATCATTAACTCAAAGGATGTATCACAGACACTAAATACACATATGTGATAAAAAATAACCCATTTTATTGATTATAGTCAAAATTATAATTTTGCCCCTAGAAGTGTATTACAAGTGTCAGCCAATTCTGACTTCTAGGACACATATATCTAACATTACATGCATCTATTTTGACACTTTTTCAAAATTATGTGCAGTGAAAGATAGAGATTAATCAAATTAATCTATAAAATATATAAAAAATCTTTAGATCTAGGACTTTATGACATGATTTATGCAAATATTAAATTTAAAAATTAAATATAAAATAAAATAAAAATATATTAATCATATCAACATCGAACAAATCTAGATCTAATCTAGACAACTATTTAGATCGTATCTCAATACCTTTTCATGGATCGAGAACTCCACTTGCTGATATGAGGTTGAGGTTATCGCTTAGAGCCACACATGTTCAGCCTCTACTGATAGTCCATACGAAGCCTCGAACCCGATCAGAAGTTTAGTGATGGAAATCAACATAGTATGCTAGCACTTTGCTGATCCTTCTTTGGTGGTTGATCATGAACCTCCTTTAAATTGCTTGGACTTTCCAAGGATCAAAGGAGGTTGGGAGAAATTGGGAGAGAGAATCCTCTTCTCAAAACTCATAAAAAAAGTGGAAGAAGAGGAATAGAATCCCTTTAGAAGAACCCCTTCTTCTCTTTTTCTTCTCTCACAACAAGACATACAAGAAATATATCCTAATGGAACCCTAGGCCCAAGACCCTCTAGCACCCAGGAATCCCACGCCCAAGTTTTCTCTCTCTAGTGAATTCACTACAGAAATCCCATGCTCAAACCCCATATATATAGGGAGATAATGAGGAGTCCTTATCTAGGTCAAACATCTAGAAAGGCATGTCCAAATTAGATAGGTATAGGGGGCACTCAAGAGTTGGGCGCCTCCCCTTTTTCTTGGCATGGGAAACTAGGATATGGTGCACAAAACCCTCCTTTATTTCCACCAAAAAAATCAAAAATAAATCTGGTTTATTGGCACCATCATATGGATAGGGAAGGTGATGTGTCAAACTCTATCCAATAGAGTCCTAGGTCAAAATAACTTATTTATTTTGATCTAGTCCATAACTAATTTCCAAATAAGAAGAGAGAGGGTGCAAGGGGTGGCATTGGCATCTCTAGGCGTGGGGGATCTCATGCCAAAAATTAAGGAGAGAGGGCATGGGAAGGTGAGTTGGCGCAAGGGAGAGTGTCCCAGTCAAACTAGGACTTTCATGTTTTGACTAGACAAAGCCAATATTAAGCCCGATCAAATTAGAACTAGTTCAACTTAATCAATAGTGTTCCTAGTTCAACTAGGAGCCTATTTAAATTAGATTAAATCAATTAAATTAAAAATTAGATGCACATAAATCCTAATTCAATAGAAAATTGATCTTCCTTGCAATTGGCTTATTCTACATACCAATTAGACTTGACATAATCAAGTCCAAACTAAACCTAATTGAATCTTATTCCATTAGACTCGATCTCAATCATTATGCTCAATCAAATTGAGCCAATGAGCAATCTAATTGTTAATTAATTCTCCAGCAATACTTGCACTAGGTCAAAGATCAATCGTATTGACTGTTTGATCCTAAAATGATTCTTAACCGCTGATCAACCCTCTGAATAGATTGAAACCTCTAATATATATGACCCCATAGGCTCAAACCTAAGTCAGTAGTATAGGAATAGATTCCTATATCAATCAAAGTGACCATCTAGCAATGGTACCTGATGGCCAGAAAGGTCGAATGTATAAAGCAACATTCTAGAACTCATGTGGGTCTAGTTTTTGTATAATTCATTTCCTTGACTATGAATGCTCATAGGACGACTCTAAGTTTAATTGTCAATCCTAAATAGGTCATCTACATTGTATTTCAAAATATCAAATCCATCACATGGATTATCTTGGCCATGGTTTTGCTAAATTGAAATTTAGTGATGCATTTTCTCCAAACCTTTGGAGCGGTTAATCCCATCTTGATCATGCACTAACTTCACAAGTACTTGACTTTGCTAAAAAATCTTCTATCACTAAATTAATAATTCAGATAGTCCAGCACCAAAGCATAGTGAGTTACCTGCAAGTCACCATGGTGATCTCAAGTCGAAGGGACACTTATATCCATATCTTATCCCTACATCTTGTATGCCATACCAATATCTTCACACTCCTTAGTTAAAAAGACAATCAATCCATGTGGTACACAATGACCTACACTTGATAAACATTGTCATCCTAGTTAACAACATATCATTTGATCATGAACATTTTAAGGACTAATCGATAAATCCTCTCTTTATTGAATCTAAATAGTTTTAAAGACTTCATCACAACATAGAAGTTCATTAGAAGATATAAATTTATGATGAAAAATATCAAAATAAATTTTTTATTCATAATAAATTATTTATATTTTATAAAATAAGCTCAATCATCAATAGATTAACGATTGACTTTGGAACATATTTTTCAATACCTAGGGCTACCAGATCGAGGCGGTCTTTTGTAATGATACTTTAAAAATAATTATTTAGATAATAAATAGTTAAGATGGATTTTAAATTTTAAAATTATATCATATTCAGAGAAAAACAGAAAATATTATATTCAATTGTAAAGTATATTTATGATTGAAATCGATCATAAAATTTTAGAATTATTTTTCTAATCTATGACTAATTTTTTGATTATAAAATATTAATTTTACAACCAAAAATTGATTATAAAATTTTTAAATTATTTTTTATTTTATATTTAAGTTAAAAAAATAATTAAAATATTTTATGATTAATTTTTTTGGTTATGATATATAATTTTATGACCAAAAAATAGATCATAAAATTCTTAAGTGTGTTATCAAATTTTTTTGTTGCAAAATATTAATTTTATGATCAAAAAATTAATCATAAAATATTTAAATTATTTTTATCCTATATTTAAATTAAAAAATAATTAAAATATTTTGTGATCAATTTTTTAGTTGTAAAATTTTATGATTGAAAAATCAGTTATAAAATTGATTGCAAAATTTTATAAAATTAATATTTTATAAATTTACTTTTATATTCAGCTTTTTAATTGCTAAATAGGTCATAAAATTTTAATTTTGCAATCAATATTTTTTGGTTGCTGTATTATTTTTTAATAATCAATTATAAAGTCGATTGCAAAAAATTTTGATCGCAAAATTGATCTTAAATTTTAACTAAAAAATTTGATCATAAAATCATTATTTTCTTGTAGTGAATCCTTTTTAGAAAGAAAAATTTCTTAACCTATCGGTAGATAGCCCTTCTTGAAATTTACCATGCTAATCCATTTTAGCATAGTATCAATGTATGTGGATTAGGACAACCCAAGCAATTTTTTAGATCTATCTCTATAGATCTTTATTTCTAGAATGTAGAATGCTTCTCCTAAATTCTTCATGTAGAATTGTGAAGACAGCCAAAGCTTCACACTTTGTAATGCAAGGATGTCATTCCCAATTAAAAGAATGTTATCCATATATAGTACAAGAAGATGACTACAAAATCATTTGCCCATTTATAAACACGAGGCTCTTCTCCATTCTTAATGAAGTTAAATATTTTGATTATTTTATCAAAATACATGTTCCAACTCCGAAAAGCTTGCTTTAGTCCATAAATGGATCTGTTTAGCTTACACACTTTAGATTCATCTATGGATGTGAACCCTTCTGGCTATATTATATACACCTCTTCTCCTAGCTCTCCATTAAGAAAATCAATTTTAATATCCATTTGCCAGATCTCGTAATCAAGGTGTGCTGCTATAGCAAGCATAATCCGAAGGAACTTGAGCATTACCATAGAAGAGAATATCTTATCATAGTCAATACCATAATGTTGACGATATTCCTTGGCAACTAGATGAGCATTATAGGTCTCTACCTTCCCATCTACTTCTATTTTTCTTTTAAAAATCCATTTACACCTTATGATTTTAATCCCTTCAAGTGAATCAATAAGTATCCATACACCATTAATCTTCATGGATTTCATGGCATTAAGCTATTTCTCAGAGTCGTGCTTTTGCATGGCATCCATATAGATGATCGAATCCTCATCGTTCTGATCTATTACAATAGGATCACTATCTCAGACCAAGAAACTATAATATCTATCTAACTGATGTGATACTCTACTAGATCTCCTTAAAGGCACCTCTATAATAGGCTCTTGATTTGATTCCTTAATTAAATCTGGTTCTGTATGTCCACTCATTCGTGTCGATTTTTCTACCTTATGAACATTACAAGTTTGATATTAGTGGCATCAGTTTCTTCTTTAAGAAACTCTCTTTCCAAAAAGACTATCCTATTATTGGTGAGCATCTTTTATTCTTCAATGAGGTAGAAATAGTAACCTTTTATTTTCTTTGGATACATTGCAAACAAGCACTTATCGGACCTTGATCCAAGCTTATTTGTCTTTAAACATTTGACATTAGCTGGACATCCCTAGACCCTAAGGTGTGAGAGTACCGACTTATGCCCTATCTGTATCTTATATGGTGTTTTATTGATAGATTTGCTTGGAACCTTGTTGAGTATATAACATGTAGTGCCAAGTGCATATCCCTAAAAGAAGATTAGCAGATTAGTAAAATTCATCATGGATCAAACCATGTCTAATAGAGTTTATTTTCTACTTTCTAACATTCCATGGTGTTGTAGTTCTTAGGAGTCCATTGTAAGAAAATTTCATTCTCTTCTAGATATATCTAAAACTCACTGATGAGATATTTTCCTCCTTAATCTAACTGAAGAATTTTAATACTCTTCCCAATTTGCTTGCTACTTCACTATGGAATCATTGTAAGGACTTGGTGGTGCTCCCAAGTCTTGAGAGGCCACAGAAGGAGTCAGGAGTTGGCTCTGGGGAGACTAGGATTGGTGTGTTCCTAGGGATAAGATAGGAGTGTCCTTGGATGGAGGCAGCATGTAGCTTTCATGGGCTTGAAGTTCAAGTGTTGAGGACTTTAAGGGACTTGGTTGGTGCTCCAGAGACTTGGAGACATAAGATGGAGCAAGGAACCAGAGCAAAGGGAAGAAGATAGCCTAGTTAGAGGATGGCATGCAGGAGGGGTCGACCCCTTTAGGGTCGACCCATCTCAGAAAATAGAGAGTAGTGTTTTAGGTCAGCATGCAGCGGGTCAACCCCATCCCCTATAGGAGTCGACCCGAGCCAAAGGGATCAACCCGGTCTCAACAGGGGTCGACCCCAATCGCAGGAATAGATTTGTGTGGGATTTCTATTTGGTCTAGGATAGGGCTTTTTCCTAGGAGTCTTAAGGTCTGGTTTAAGAGATCTTAAGGGGGCTAATTTATGTGGGTCAGGTTTAGATCTAGGGGATGAGAACATATAAAATCATAGGTGTACATGAGTTTAAATGAGTGCTTTCATGTATTAGGTTAGCCTAAGGAAGTTTTTGAGCTGAGGTTTATAAGAATTTATGTGAGAACCCTAGGGTATATAAACCATTTTATTGTAATCGTTTTGAGACTGGTGGAGAGTAGAATACAATATAGCTTTTCTTCCTAACTCTCCTTTCTCTTCTCTCTGGTTCTAATGCCAAAACACTAGCTACTGCCCCTTTCTCCCTTCTTCTTAGATCTTCTTTGGTTTGCTAGTTTGACACCCAGGTTCCATGCAAAAGATCAGTCTACATTGTAGCTCCGAGTAGCCATTGGCATAATAATTGGTATCAAAGCAAGGTTGAGCATAGAGGAGGAAGAAAATTAGGTTTCAACAAAGGATCAACAGCAAGGTTTAGATCTAAGATTTTCTCTAGATTTTATAAGGAAGAAAGAGATATAGAGGCTGTTGTCCACCCTCCCTAGTCAAGATAATTTTTAGATCTACCTATTGTGTTGTTTTGATTTGGATTAATCATGAAAAATAGTGGATTGAAGGTGGGATTTTAGAAGTTTGACAGAAAGAGAAGTTTCATGATGTGGAAGGTTAGGATAAAAAATTTGCTTATTTAGATGGGGTTGGATTTGGCCTTGGAGGATAGGCCAAAGGAGACAACAGACAAGATATGGATGTCCTTGGAGAAAAGGGCATGCGCCATGATTAGGACTTATCTGGTAGATGAGATTTTGTATGGCATGTTGGAGGAGGAACACCCAAGGGCTTATGGTCGATGTTACATTAGTTATACATGGGGAAGAATATATGCAACAAGCTAATGTTGAAGAAGCAACTGTACAACTTTCGGTTGTAGGAGGATGAGGATGTTGTCGAGCATATTCAGCAGTTTGATCGAATGAGCATGGACTTGATTAGCATAGGGGTGGATCTCAAAGAGGAGGACAAGTTTGTTGCTGCTATGCTCACTACTCGAGACCTTCGATCCATTGGTGATGATGCTGTTATATGGTAAGGAGATAGTGGTGTATGAGAAAATCATATTAGTGCTCAGGTCCAATGAGCAGCAAGACCAAATGATGAAGAAGGAGGTTTTCCAAGAGGGCCTTACGGTATCAGAGAGGCCAAGAAAGGAAGAAGAAGGAAGCCAGATGGGTAGACAAGTCAAGAGATGTTCAGTGCGGTGAAGTAGGCATTTTAAGTGAAGTATCTACTTGAAGAAGTGCAAGAAAGAGAAAAGTTAGATTCCATTGATTTATCATTGAAGGAGAAGAGTCGGTGATTTTAATTAGTTTTAGAGGAGCCATAGGGGGCGTGTATCCAAATGGCTTTAAGGGGTCCATAAGTTGGAGGATCTAAGGGACAAGCGACGGTGTTCAAGGTACAGCAGTAGGTGAAGGAAAATTGATTCTCGGACAGATTCGTTCAGATCTAATCAAATCAAGAGATATATTTCAAAAATTTTTCTCTTTGATCCAGATCAGATCTAAGATGTTTCAGATCTAATTATTATTATTTTAGAAATTAAAATAAAATCAGATAATTAAATCAAATTTAATTTACCTTGAAGTGGTATCTTTACCATTGATGATCCTATAAGCAGTGGAAGGTTTGATCTAGCTACGCAATGCCTAGCCTCTATGTATCCACTCGATGATTGGAGAGATCTCTTTCTCTCTATCAAATCTCCAAAAATCAAATCTGGATTTGATCTGAAGGATCTTCAAAACTCCTTTTGAAGATCAGCAGTTGTCCTATGCAGCAAGGCAGCCTTCTAGCTTTCAGTCGCCTTTCTTTGATCTGGATCGCACCAACCAAGAATCCAAATACTTTGGACACTGGAGAGGAGAGGAGAGGTGGGTTTGGCCATGGAGGAAGAGGGGAGAGGCAGCTTGGGTGTGGAATTTCAATTTCTCAATCATACAATCATACAATCTAGTTGGGCGCAGGGTCTATTTATAGATTGTCTGTGATCCAACTTTCTCTTTTCCCAACCAATCATAGCTCTTGTGAATTAAGATCTAAATCTGATTGTGGGAATAGAGTCCCCTGGATTCCTCCTTAGAGGGTGCCTAAGACCAGTCAAAGTTGGTTCTTAGGAGAACTCTAATCGGAATCCAAAAGGAGATGGAGTTCCTGTCCACAGGACTCCTGGGCACCTCCAACTTGGGCACACGCCAAGAGTGGCGTGCGCCCTCTTCCTTGCCAGGTTTTTGGTAGGGAATAGGCCCCAGCAGCTCTCTAATAGGTCGTGACATGTGGACAGAAGTCAAAAGTGTCAATGGTCAATATTGACCAGTCAAAGTAGACTTTTGATCGAAGTCAAAACGAGAAATGTAGATGACCAAAAATGGCAGGTAATGTCTTATAAAATAAGATAATCTTTTTCTGACTTGGACAAACTCCAATCAGACCATATGAAGGCTCTGATTGAGTACAAACTTCTGGCTCAGTCAGAATACTTTATTTGTGATAAGCAAAAGAAAAACTTAGGTTCAATCGATGCTAGCATGATTTTCTTGAACCTAATTGAATCTCATTCAGATCAAATTGAAACTGATCAGTTCAATTGATGATCACTAGATTCAAACCCTTGTTTTGTGTGACCCAGTTAGGTTCAGTTCTATATGGTAATGGGATATGTCATGATCTTATATCATCAACATCATCGAAACTCCTTTCGATGGATCAGAACTCTTCTGATTCGAACAGCTAGAATGATCGATCATTTAAATCATTCTAATTGCTCCCAAAATCCACCAGTGACACCTAGCAGTATATGGTGGCAACAATTAGAGCTGAATGTGAACCTCTTGTGACAGTATTGTGTGATTAAGTTATTCTATCTTAGCCCCGATTCAAATTAGGGTTAAGGTGAACTCGTCAAACCCTAGTCTCTATCATATGATGTAATCATTCAATTTTTAGTCCAATGTGAAAACCTAAATAGAAACTCTTTCTGTTATTTCACTCTACGATGGCTATGGACTTCTGAACTTGATTCTCATGATCATCATAGGGCTGCTCCTCTACCACCGAGGTAGATAGATTCCATCTTGATGCTATCCAGTTCCTACAACGAACATGCTATAGCCAACATACACCTCAGGATTCCATATGGCTAGGAGATCGAGTAATGGTGTAGTCAAACTATAACACCCTCAAGATGAACTGCCGATGCACCTCAGGTCAAAGAACCAAACACACCACTGCAGCATCGAGTTAGTCATCGACGAGAAGGTAGACTTCCTAATGACTACTCAAGGTGGTCACGCTCAGTGCCCTCATTCTCTAACGAGTACCTGTACTCTCGCTCCGATGTCTCCACATCGTAGACTCAAGACTCATCTACTAAAGAGAAGCGATTGTACACCAACCTTCGGATCAATCACCATCCTCGTGATGATCCTATGGTCGGGAGCATTTTTATGAGTTAATATGATTATTCATGTCTTAAATTTTCAACTCTTGAAAATATGAATTATCATTACCATTAACTCAAAGAATGTATCACAGACACTAAATACACATATGTGATAGAAAATAACTCATTTTATTAATATTAGTCAAAATTACAATTTTGCCCATAGAAGTGTATTACAAGTGTCAGCCAATTTTGGCTTCTAGGCAACATATATCTAACAATCTCCACTTCCTAAAGTAATTGGCTACAAAGTCTATGTCCATCTTTTCAAGGTGGCTTCGATCTTCTGCTGGCCAAATGGCTTTTAAGTGGTCTGCCACATTATCTATGGAGTTGACTCTCTTGACCTCGACATAATCCTTCTCGAGGTAATCACGGATGAGGTGGTATCGCCGTTCAATGTGCTTGGATTTTTGGTGAGACCTTAGCTCCTTGCAAGGGCTATGGCGCCATTGTTATCGCGGTATAGAGGAATGGCATCTGATGGCATTACTCCGATTTCTGCAGCAAACTTCTTGTACCAGAATGCTTCCTTCGCAGCTTCTGAATGCAACAATTAATTCTGCTTCCATGGTGAAATCTGCTATCACCATTTGCTTGAAACTTTTCCAGCTGACAGCACCACCATTGCACACAAATAGACTTTCAGATGTCGACTTTCGATCATCTATATCGAACATAAAATCTGAGTCTGTGTATCCCTGGACTTGGAGTTCTCCGTCTATAAAGACCAACATCATATCCTTAGTTCTTCTCAAGTACTTAAGATACATTTCACAGAAGTCTAGTGTTCTTCACCTCGATTTGACTGATACTTGCTTGTGACACTCACAGCATGGGCTATATCAGGTCGGTAACATAGCATGCATATCTTGAGGCTCCCTATTGCAGAAGAATAAGGGATCTTGCTCATGCGTTCTATTTTCTCCAGGTGTGCTAGACAACTCTTCTTGAAAATGAATACCTGTCTGAAGGGGTATTAATTTCCTTAGAGTTTTCCATACTAAACCTCTTAGTACTTTCTCTATGTACATTTCTATGAAAGTCCTAGCATCCTATTCGGTCTATTCCTATAGACCTTAATTTCTAGAATAAAGGATGCTTCACCTAGGTCTTTCATGGAGAATTCCTTGGACAACCATAATTTGACTGTTGTCATCATTGGAATATCATTCCCAATAAAGAGGATGTCATCCGCGTATAATACGAAAAAGACAACAGCGCTCCCACTGACCTTTTTGAAGACACACGGTTCCTCTTCATTTTTGATGAAATCAAATGATTTGATTACATCATTGAAATGAGTGTTCCAACTTCGAGATGCTTGCTTAAGTCCATATATGGACCTTTGCAGTTTGCAAACCTTGTGATCAGTATCACTGGATGTGAAATGTAGCGACTGTTCCATATAGATATCTTCCTCAAGATATCCATCCAAGAATGTCGTTTTCACATCCATTTGCCATATTTCATAATCAAAATAGGCTGCAACGACAAGCAATGTGCGGATGGATTTTAGCATAGCCACTGGGGAAAAGGTATCCTGATAGTCAATGTCTTCACGTTGACTATAACCTTTTGCCACTAGTCTAGCCTTGAATGTCTCCACATTCTCATCTGCACCAATCTTTCTATTGAAGATCCATTTACACCCAATAGGTACTATACCTTCTGGTGGATCTACAAAGGTCTAGACTTGATTTGAGTGCATCGAGTCAATTTCTGACTGCATTGCCTCTAGCCATTTCTCGGAGTCGATATCTGATATCGCCTCGTTGTAGTTTTGGATATCACCACGAGCACCATTACCTATGAGGAACATTTTCTTTTACTTCTCTGAAATAATACCTAATAGTATCTTTCAGGGGACGAAAAACTCTTTCTGATCTACGAGGTGGAGGAGGTAGTGTTCTTATTGGCTCAACCTAATTTGGTTCCAATTGGTCCTTAGCTCTTTGTACTTGTGAGACTTTCGCATCAAGCTTGATCTACTTTCCAATGCCGCTATCTTGAATAAACTATTTTTCAAAAAAGATGGCATGTCGACTCACAATCACATTGTGGTCTTCTGGAATGTAAAAATAGTATCATAATAACTCTTTAGGATATCCTATGAATCGAGCTCTGAAGGACCTAAACTCTAACTTGTCCGCTTGTTGTCTTTTGACATGAGCCGGACAACCCCAAATTCTAAGATGACTCGGACTTGGTTTCTTACCGTGCCATATCTCATACGGTGTGGTAGGAACGGTCTTAGAGGGAACCCTATTCAGTAAATAAATTGAAGTTAACAATGAATGTCCCCAAAGAAAATCAAAGAGGTCTGTGAAGCTCATCATGGATCGAACCATATCCAATAGGGTCTGATTTCTCCATTCTGAAACCCCATTGAGTTGAGGTGTTTCTGGTGGAGTCCATTGAGAGACTATACCATTTTCTTGAGATAGTCTAGGAATTCTCAGCTAAGGTATTACTCCTCTTGATCTGATTGAAGAACTTATGGGTTTT
>QRFJ01004045.1:38730-72830 GCA_006176705.1 Cocos nucifera | reverse complement strand
CAATCTTTTTCTTAATATCATTTACACCCAATGGTTACTATTACCTTCTAGTGATCATACAAGGTCAACTTGGTTTGAGTTGCATCGAGTAAATTCTGACTGGCATTGCTTGCTTACATTTCATCAAAAGTCGTATTGATATCGCGCTCCATTGTAGGTATTCTGGTCTCACCATTGCAGCACCATTAACCTACGAGGAACATTTTTCTAATCCTCTGAAATAATACCTAGTATCTTCTCAGAGGGACAGAAAACTCTTTCCGATCTATGAGGTGGAGGAGGTAGTGTTCTTATTGGCTCAACCTGATTTGGTTCCAATTGGTCCTTAGTCGTGTACTTGTGAGACTTTCTCTATCAAGTATGACTCTCCTTCCGATGCCGCTCTCTTGAAAAATATCTATTTTAAGAAAAGTAGTATGTCGACTCCAATCACATTGTGGTCTTCTGGATGTAGGAATAGTAGCCTAATGATCTTTAGGATATCCTATGAATCGGCCTCTAAAAGGACCTAAACTTAACTTGTTCCAATTGTTGTCTTTTACGTGAGCCGGACAACCCCAAATTCTGAGATAACTCAGACTTGCGTTTCTTTACCATGCCATATCTCATACGGTGTGGGTAGGAACGATTTTAGAGGAACCCTATTCAGTTAGATAAATTATAAGGTTAATAATGAAGTATCCCAAAGGAATATCAGGGAGTTCTGTGAGCTTACATGGATCGAACAATATCCAATAGAGTCTGATTTCCGTTTCTGAAACCATGGAGTTGAGATGTGTTCTCGCTGGAGTCCATTGGAGATATGCCCATTACCTTGATGAATCTCAGAATTCTCAGCTAAAAGTATTCACCTCCTCGGTTGAATCGAAGAACCTTAATGGTTTTTCCAGCTTGTTTTTTTACTTCATGTCTGATTCATTAAACATTTTTCAAATGCTTCAGGAATATGTTCTCATAAGATACAGATACCCATACCTAATAAATCATCAGTAAAGGTAATGAAGTAGACAATTGCTCTATCCGGCACATCTAATGGGCCGCAACACATCTGTATGTACTAGGGCAAAGGAGATCTGTGGCCTTTCTCCATGTCTACAAAAGGGAGTTTAGTCACTTTTGCTTAGAAGGACAAAGATCACAAGTTGGATATGACTCGGAAGTCAACGGACTCCAATAGCCCATTTTTCTCCAATATGTTGATCCAATCTTCTGCCTATATGACCTAATCTTCAGGGCCATAGATATCTGTATTTGGACTATTCCCAGGTCTTTGCATTCACGTTATTTGCTGATAGTTAGAACAGGTATGTCAATATGTAGCTGATAAAGACCATTTAATAAGAAAACCAATTTGCAATCTTTATTCTTGTATTAAAGAATGTTAGCAATGGTCCTTAAAGAAGGTTGATCACATACCAATTCTTGTTTTGCTAAGCATGAAGTATAGAAATTCAAAATTCCAGCTAGCTGCAGGCACTAATAATAGGTCTTTCAAAACTATTCTAAACGATGTAATCGAAGAGGGGTATGTTCCCACGGCTACTGCAGCAAACTCTTGCTCCATATCGATGCGTTAGATCACTATTCCATCCCTCAAACCTCCTGCTATCCTTTAAGACTGCTTGGAAAGTGCACAGCACCATAAGAACACTGAAACCAATAAAGTCTAGAACTGACAAGTAACATCCAACTGGATGCAGAAGAACCGTAAGGTTAAGACTTCAATAGACATCCTCCAGAAGGACCTTCCTTCTTGTTTCTTCAGAGGTGGTGCCAAGTAAGTAGCAGTTCCGTCTTCAATGGCCATAGCATATTGCATGGGAAACACTTTCCTTTGCGACATCAGGCCTTTTCTTTGTTGTTCATGCCTTCTTCTCTTTTGCTCCTTCCACCTTTGCTTTTTTGCAGACTTTCTTTTCTTTCCATAAAGACTTTCTTTTGTGAGGAAGTCCGTCCATTAGAGATTTTGAGCCTTATAGAACTTTCATAAGATAACTCAGCGGTGACAACAATATTCATTAATTCGGCCAAGGATAAATTTTGAAGTTTTATGCATGTGCGTAATCTCATGATGAATTGCCAGTAGCATCAGTAAGAGTGTAGGAAATAAATCAAATCGTGTTGCAGATCCAAGTCAACTTCACACCGAGACTCTCAGCTCTTTCAAGTTCCTTGATCATCATCAGGCAGTGATCTTGGGACTGACTGCCCCCATGCAGTCTTACCTTAAAAGGTCGTTTCGTGACTTGATATCTCTGCCGCATCTGTCTCACCAAACATCTCTGCAAGGTAGAGACACAACATTTGACGAGCAGTCCGGATATCTTCATGTATAGGCGCTGGAGCTCATCAACATCGACCCAACATTAATATCTGGCCATATTATTTCGTCTATTCCACTTCTTCTAGAGATGTTCTCTTCTATCTCAATGATGGACGGCTGTGTAAGGTGGGATGGGTTACTGGTTCAGTAATGGTTAACTTCTCGCGAACCACAAAACTATTTTAGTTCCTAAGTCCAATCTATAATTGGGTTCAGAGTCAGTTCTGTGTGTGTCCAGGATCGTGCCAATGGGTTGGACACAGACATTTCTATAGGGAGTCAAAGATTCTAGTTAGATATTGTAATTTTGACTTGACCCAATTTGTTCAGAAATTTTATTTTTAAACAAATTAGGTCCCACTATTTTCTCAGATCCCTACACTCCCTCTATAAAGATGCAAAAATCTCTATGATTAATGATTTGTAGTGGGTGGTGCAGTCTCACCAACTGACTCATCACCTAACCCAACAGTTATTGGTGATGGGTTAGCCAGTGAGTGAACAACTCTTGTTCAATGATTCTCTAATCATGGTGCACCCAAACTTGGTCTCTAATTCATGAATCTCATCTATTCGGAATATTGATCCACTCCCTTAGTTAAGTCAGACCCACCATTGCAACAGACTGTGGGTTCCTAATTGAGTCTACTCACCGTATCCGAAATATTGAGCCCAACTCATCTCCAGCCATAGCATCCAATGCCTAATAGATAAGGTTGCGTCTTCTCGGTGCAACTGAAGCCACTGTATCTAGCCGAGAACAATCCAACCCCGGAAAGGCCCGACACGTCTACAATGGGTGGAAAGACCTCAGGACTTAATCTTTTTTAGGGAGAATTATTTAGTCTCATTAAACTAGACTTGTCATAGTCATAATAATTATGACTAACCTAGGTGGCATGGGTTAGCTGCGGATTATTGACCAAGCTGACCACCTCAGATCAGAACTGTGTCAACAGATATGGCTAGGTAAGTGAGATCGGTGGAAGAATATGCCGTTACTCATACAAGAATGTATTCAGGTCGAGTAACTTCCAATTAAAAACCAGTCGGTCGTCTGTGCCAAACTTACCTTAGACACCAAATTGTTGAGCTAGAACCAATTGGGTTAGCCTACAATCCAAACTCTAACCTCTGAGCCTAATTAGGACTTGCTTGATCGTGACTCGATCTTGACCCAGACTTAATCATATTAGGCTGGTTTAATTTAAGCATTGTTGATCCCATCTAACCAACTCTTGATTCGATTTGATCAACCGCTTAGACCTAATTGAGCTACCCAAGCCTGAACCTAGTATTATGAATATATCTTAGATCTAAAATTCTTAATTTTAGACCTAATTAATATTTTATAAACTTAATTCTTAATTAAGTAGGGTTCATAAACAAAATATGCACAATAAATCCTAGGGTTTCAGGATCTAGGGTTTTGTAGAAAGTAAGTTTTGGGTTTCTGATTAAGGACGAACACGCAGCACCCCTACATGTCATAAGAACACCCCATCGAATGGAAAGAGAGAGCCTTTAAACCCTTCTTCATTCTTATGACTGGACGGCCAAGAGGAACGCCTTAATCAGGAACATGCAATACTACAAAATAGTTTTAGATCTATATCATATATCTCATATACAAATCAGATCTAATCATGGCATATTTTGCATACATCTCATGTATCGAATCATGCATATTTTTAGATCTAGATTATCTCATAATAATCTAAAAAATTAGATTTAAATTGATCTAATCAAAATAAATTCTAATCTAGATAATTATGTAGAACTATTCTACAACTAGTCTAGACATGCATCAATCATCTCTCAGATGATGTTTAAAATTAAATAATTTTATTTACTATTTTTTAGATGTTATTATAACCATTATAAAATCAAAAAATAGTAAATAAATAGATCTAAAATATGATTTAATCAAATTAAATTGAAGACATGCAAGACTATTCTATGGAACTATTCTATTTTAGAACTAGTCATGCATATTTTCTAATCTTAGATCCTAATTATTTAATTTTAATTTTTTCTAATTTTAGATCTGATCACATCTTATGTGACATCTGAAATCATTTATTTTTTAATTAAAATAAATTTAAAATCAGATCTAAATACTTTTAGAACCTTGGCTCTGATACCAATTGAAGGAAAATCCTGATTTCTCGATCCAGGTTCATTCAGATCTGATCAAATCAAGAGATGTATTTCAAAATTTTTTTTTTTTTATCTATATTAGATGTGAGATATTTTAGATTTGATTCTTATTATTTTAATAAACAAAATAAAATTAGGATAAATTAAATGAAATTTAATTTATCTTATTTTGGGTAATCCTATTACCCGTTGATGATCCTGTATGCAACGGAAGGTTCTGGATCTAGCCACACAAGTGCTTGGCCTCTATCAGTATCCACTCAGACTGGATCTAGAGATCCTCTTCTTCTCTATCATGTCTCCAAAAATCAGATCCGATTCTGATATGGAGGATCTTTAAAACTCCTTTTAAAGATCAGCAGTCGTCCTTTGTAGTAGCGCAACCTTCTAGCTTTTACTCACCTTTCTCTTATCTAGATTGCACCAACCAAGGTCCAAAACCCTTTTGGATGTGGAGAGGAGAGGGATAAGGTGGTTTGGCATGGAGGAAGAGGGGAGAGGCAGCCTTGGGGCATGGGAATTGTGATTCTAATTATCTATATATGTTTGAGTTGGGTGTAGGGTCTTATTTATAGACTAAGCGTGATCCAACTCCTCTTCTTCCCAACCAATCACATCTCTTTGTGAAATCAAATCTAAATCTGATTGGTGGGAATAGAGTCCCCTGGATTCCTCCTTAGAGGGTGTCTAAGACCAGTCAAAGTTGGTTCTTAGGAGAACTCTAATTGGAATCCAAAAAGGAGATGGAGTCCCTATCCAATAGGGACTCCTAGGCACCTCCAACTTGGGCACACGCCTAGGGTAGCGTGCACCCTCCTCCTTGCCAGGTTTTGGTAGGGGGACAAGCCCCCACTAGCTCTCCAATAGGTGCATGACATATGATCAAAAGTCAAAGTATCAATGGTCAACATTTGACCAGTCAAAGGTAGACTTTTGACCAAAGTCAAAGAACAAGAAATGGCAGGTGACCAAAAATGGCAGGTAATGTCTTACAAAATAAGACAACCTTTTCTGACTTGGACAACCTCCAGTCAGACCATATGAAGCCCTCTGATTGAGCACAAACTCCTTTGGCTCAGATAGGACAACTTTTTTATGATAGCAAAAGAAGAACGTTAGGTTCAATCGAGTGCTAGCACGATTTCCTTGAACCTAATTGAATCTCATTCAGATCAATTGAACTAGACCAGTTTAATTGATGATCACAAGATTCAAACCCTTGTTTGTGTGACCCAGTTAGATTCAGTTCTGTATGGTAATGGGATATGTCGTGATCTCTATCATCGACATCATCGAAACTCCTTTTGATGGATCAAAACTCTTCTGATTCGAACAGCTAGAATGATCGATCATCTAAATCATTCTAATTGCTCCCAAAATCCACCAGTGACACCTAGCAGTATATGGTGGCAACCTATCAGAGCTAAATGTGAAGCTCTTGGTGCAGCTACCTGTGTGATTAAGTTCTTCTATCTTGAGCCCGATCAGATTAGGGTTAAGGTGAACTCGTCAAACCCTAGTTTCTGTCATATGATTTAATCATTCAATTCGAGTCCGATATGAAAATCTAAATAGAAACTCTTTATATTATTTCACTCTACCATGGCCATGGGCTTCTGGGCTTGATTCTCATGATCATCATAGGGCTGCTCCTCTACCACTGAGGTAGATAGATTCCATCTTGATGCCATCCAGTTCCTACAATGAACATGCTATAGCCAACATACACCTCAGGGTTCCGAATGGCTAGGAGACTGAGTAATGGTGTAGTCAAACTATAACACCCTCAAGGTGAACTGCCGATGCACCTCAGGTCAAAGAACCAGATACACTACTGCAGCATCGAGTCAGTCATTGATGAGAAGGTAGACTCCCTAATGACTACTCAAGGTGGTCACGCTCAGTGCCCTCATTCTCTAACAAGTACCTATACTCTCGCTCTGGTGTCTCCACATCGTAGACTCAAGACTCATCTACTAAAGAGAAGAGATTGTACATGAACCTTCTGGATCAATCACCATCCTCGTGATGATCCTATGATCGGAAACATTTTATGAGCTAACAATGATTATTCATGTCTTAAATTTTTAACTCTTGAAAATATGAATTATCATTACCATTAACTCAAAGGATGTATCATAGACACTAAATATACATATATGATAGAAAATAATCTATTTTATTTATTATAGTCAAAATTATAATTTTGCTCTTAGAAGTGTATAAGTGTCAGCCAATTCTGACTTTTAGGGCACATATATTTAACACATACTTGAAAATCTGTTCAAAGAATCATATTCATTCAAAAAGAGGGAGAGCCTTTGATATTTGAGTTTAAGCTAATTTTTTATAAAAAAAATTTCAAATGATAAGATTTTAAAGGAGAACTGATTCATTTAATTTGATTTAATTTTTTTAAATTTTTAATTTAATCTTTTAAATTTGATACATCTATCGTTTGACACATCTCATCACATCTCTGATTCTTCATCTGATTCAGATGCTTCCAGCCATGATCTCTACTAGATCTAATTTAGTCATCTTTATATTAGATTATGATCTAGTATTTCTCAATTATTTCTATGAGTTGTTGATCAAGTCATGGTTGGTTATATTTTTTTGGGATCTATCTTATGGCATTGGTACTATTGGCTGCTTGGGTCATGGATAGCTGTATCCATGAATTTTATATGTTTTGATGGCCAAACTCTCATGAATGCTTTTGATATCTTTAGCACTTATATGTTTTGATGACTTGATGTTATGATTTATTGTGTGTGGAATGATATCATTTGGATGTAAATATGTGTATATAAATATGATGATGTCATGATGTGAAATATAATCTCTATGAATTAGCTAAAATTCTATTATGATATGTTGTAAATAATGTATTGTATATAAGCTAATTGAAAGTTTTGTTATAAACTCTTTTTCTAATAGAAAAATATATAGAATAAATTAAGACTTTTTCTTTTTAAATTTTAAAATCTCTTAAGATCTTACTTGATGATGTCAAAAAGAGGGAGTAGAGTAAATAAAATTAAGAGAGTAAATAAAATTGGGTTATAAGAAAAATTAAAGTAAAATTGATAAAAAGAATAAGCAAGTCAAATACTTTTGCAAATAATTTGAATGTCTAACCATAAGTAATCTTCAAACTGTTCATTATGCAATATTTGTCAAATAACTGAATATGATATTCTAGTAAGTGGTGTAGGCTTCTACATGCTTTATTTTTACTTATGCTTAAATATTTTGTCATCATCAAAAAGAGGAATAATGTTGTTCCAAAAATTGATTTTGATGATTACAAAGCATTTGAGGGGATTACTAATGAATTTGGCTTGGAAAAAGACTTTTTGTACTTCAGGAACAAAATCATAATTTTATTAAGTTTTGATCTGAGAGCCTTAAGAGAAAATATAGAAGATTTCTGATCCTTTGGAGGCAGTCCCATGATCTTTGGATGCATATTTTGGGAGAAAATCAAGTTTGAAGCAAAAGGGTAGATCCCTAGGTCGTCTCCTACTGAAACGGGTTATTTGGCACGCTATCTCTTTGCCAAGGGTCGACCCAAAGATCGACCTCTACTATTCCGAAGGTCAAAAATATAAAATAATTGAATTTTTGGAATCTATCTTAAAGGTCGATCTCGAGATCGACCCCTAAGCTAGAGGTCGACCCATGAGTCGACCCCTATGACGAAAATCTTCTACAATGGCTAGTTTTATCCCATTTTGGCAGCTTTTAATGCTTTCTTTAAGATCTCCGATGGCTACAAATCTTGCCCAAGATTCTCTCCTCCATCCATTGAAGATTTAAAAGGCTATAAAAAGAGGGAAAATATAAGAGATTTTATGAATTCAATTCAGCCCTAAGCAAAAATCATTTTCAAGCAAAGAAGCTTTTGTTTCAAGTTCACCAACCCCTCAGAGCTCATTCAAGTCTCCAACAATTTTGACAAAAATCAGAAAAGCTTCCTCCATTATTCTAAAAAGCATTCTTAAGGTTTTATTTGCTCATTAAGGGAGCTAAATTTGTATTTGATTGTCATTAAACTCTTATACTCTGCTTTATTATTTTGTTTCAAGTTTTGGGGGGTTCCAAAATTTGGGAGGGTTGATCCGAACCTTAAATCAGAGTATGTAGAGTTGGCTTGTACCCAAAAAATAAGTATGCTATCTTAGGATAGCTAGGGTTAGAGGTACCGATGTTGTATTCTGGTTGAATACATTTAGTAATTTTGAATTTCCATGTAGGAGCATGGGGAGTGGATGTAGGTGCAAGAAAAGTACCGAACCACTATAAATCTTACTTATTTATGGTGTGCTTGCTATCTTTCTTTCCTTAATTTGTTAAATTCTTTCTCTTAAATTTTTTATATTTATCTAACCTAAATTGCTTCACATATACTACTTGCATATCATCATTCAATCTTAACAACTTTAAATTAGCATTAAATTTTTAAAAACCCAATTCACCCCCTCCTCTTGGATTGCATAACTGGGCAACATCCGTGAAGCTCATCATAGATCAGACCATATTTAATAGGATCTAGTTTCTCCGTTCTAAAATTTTGTTGAGTTGAGGCATTCCAGGTGGAGTTCATTGTAAGACTATGCCATTATCTTTAAGATAGTCCAAAAATTTCTGACTAAGATATTCACCTCCTCGATTTCATCGAAGAATCTTAATAGGTTGTTCTGTTTGTTTTTCTACTTTGAGTCTAAATTTCTTTAACTTTTCAAAGTTTTTAAATTTGTATCGCATCAAATACACATACCCATACCGAGATAAATCATCGATAAAGATGATGAAGTAGATATAATTACCTCTGACCGGCACATCAAATAGGCCGCATACATCTATATACTAGGAGAAGTAGGTCTATGGCCCTTTCTCCATGTCTTACAAAAAGAAGCTTGGTCATTTTTTCATGAAGGCATGATTCACAAATCGGATATGACTCGAAAGTCAACAGATCCAATAGTCCAAATTTCTCCAATTTGTTAACCCTATCTTTAGCTATATGATCTAGCTTAAGATGCCAAAGATACATATCATTTAGACTATCCCTTAGTTGCTTTGATCCTATAGCATTCACGTTTCGCTCGATATTAAAAATAGAAACATCAATATATAACTGGTAGAGACCATTAATAAGAAAACCACTTATAATTTTATTTCTTTCAAAAAGAATATTATAACAGTTCTTAAGAAAACTAATTACATAGCCTTCTTGTGCTAAATAAGAAATAGAAATCAAATTTTCGCTTCCTGCAAGCACATAAAAATAGTCTCTAAGTACTAAATCTAATCCTGATAGTAGTCGAAGAGGGTAGGTTCCCATGGCCACAGTAGCAACTCTTGCTCCATTTCTGACATGTAGGATCATCTTATCATTTGTCAGCCTCCTGCTCTCCTCAAGATCCTGTATAGAAATGTACAAATGAGCACTAGAACTAGAGTTAAGCACCCAACCAGATATAGAAGAAATCATTAGATTAGATTCAATTACGAGCATACCTTCAGAAGGACCTGCCTTCTTCTTATTCTTCAGGTTGGCTAGTTATAAAAGGTAGTTCCGCTTTCAATGGCCGTCTGTATTATAATGAAAATATTTTTTTTTTATCGATGGTTTTCTTCTTCTTTTTCGCTCCATCTATCTTCTACTTTTTTGCAAACTTCTTCTTCTTTCCAAAAGATTTTCTTTCAGAGAAAGTCTACTTCATAACAAGTACTAAGCCCTTTGAATCTTTCAAAGAAAGCTCAGCAGTAACCAGCATGTTCATCAATTTAGCTAAAGTACATTGCAACTTATGCATATAGAAGTTCATGATGAACTACCCATATGCATCAGTCAAGAACTGCAAGATCACGTCAATTTTCAAGTCCTTGTCTAGCTTGACACCGAGCTTCTTAAGATCTTCTAAGTCCTTGATCATCATCAGATAATGATCTTGGACTGACTGCCCATTATGCATTTATGCCTTAAAAAGTCTTTGAGTGACTTAATACATGGTTGTGTGACTCTCCTCACTAAATAACTCTTGTAGGTAAGCGAACATTTGCTGAGCAATCTTGATGTCCTCATGTTGGCACTGAAGATCATCAGACATTGAGCCTAGCATGTAGTACCTAGCTTCATTATCTTTATCCGTCCATTTTTCTAGAGATGCACTCTATTTAGTGGATGGATGGGTTGGTAAGGTGGTTGGTCCTGGTCCAATACATAAGTCAACTTTTTGGAACATAAAATAATTTTGTAGTTTCAGAGCCAATCCTTATAATTAGATCTGGCTAGTGGATTAGATGCAGACATTTTTCTATAGAGAGTCAAAATTTTTAGTTAGATTTTATAATTAGACATGACCAATTTATTTAAAAATTTTATTTTTAAATAAATTAGGCTTCCACTATTTTTTTGGATCCCTACACTCCATTGGTAGAGATGCAAAAATCTCCACGATCATAGATTTCTGGTGGTTGATGCAGTTCCACCAACTGGCTCATCACCTCATCTAATAATTATTGATGATGGATCAATCGATGAGTGGACAACTCTTGTCTAATGATTCTCTAATCATGGTGCACCCAAACCTGATCTCTAATTCATGAAGCTTACCGTGCCTGAAATATTGCTCTACTTCTTAGTTAAGTCAGATCCACCATTTGCATGAATTAAATTTCTGATTAGATCCCTCATCATATCTAAAATATTGAGCCCAATCCATCCTTCAATCCATAGCATCCAATGCTTAATAAATATGGTTGCATCTTTCTAGTGCAACTAAATCACTATATCCAGTCGAGAACAATCAATCTCGGGAAGGGCCCGTACATCTACAATAGTGAAAGACCTATGATTTAATATTTTCTTAGGAAGATTTAATTTAAGTCTCTTAGACTTGATTTGATTTAGTCATAACAATTATGACTAACCTAGTTGCATGGTTAGCTCGAATTGTTAGCCACCTCAAATCAGAACTAGATCGACCCAAATGGCTAGGTAAGGAAGACCAATGGAAGGGATATGCCATTAACTCGATAAGAACACATTCAGATTGAGTAGCTCTCAATTAAAACTCAGTCGATCATATTTGCCAAACTTACCTTAGACACCAAATTATCGAACCAAAATGAATTGGATTAGCCTACAATCCAGGCATAAACCACGAAGCCAAATTTAGTCTTGACTTGGTCGACCATATGTTACTATGAGTCAACCTTGACCCAGACTGAATCTTATTAGGCTGGTCAATTCTAAGCACTTTTGATCCCACCAAACCAACTCTTGATTCGATTTGATCAACCGCTAAACCTAATTGAGCTACCTAAGCCCAGACCCAAATTTATGAAGATATCTTAGATCTAAAAATTCATAATTTTTAGATTTAATTGATTTTATAATCTTAATTCTTAATCAAGTTTGGATTCAAAAGTAGAAGCATGCCAAAAATCCTAGAATTTCATGATCTAAGATTTTATAGAAAAGTAAGATTTTCGATTTCTGATTAAAAATAAGCGCACAGCACCCCTACATGCCATAAGACCACCCCATCGAATGGGAAGAGAGAATCTTTAAATCCTTCTTACTCTTATGATCGGATGGCCAAGGGGAATGTCTTAATCAAAAATAATAACTACACTACAAAACAATAAGATCTACAACATATATCTCATATAAAATCATAGATCTAATCATGCATGATCTATATACATCTCAAGCATCAAATATTAAATTAGATATGCATGCTTTCAGATCTGATATATCACATATAATACATAAAAAATAAAGTTTTAAATTGATCACATCAAATAAAATCTATTCTAAATAATTCATAGAAGTATTCTACAACTAGTCTAGGCATGCATCATTTATATCTCATATAAAAATTTAAAAAATTTATTTTTTATTTTTAGATTTTATTATAACATTTATAACATAAAAAAATAGAGATAAAAAGATCTAAAAAAATATTTTAATCATATCAAAAAAGAAAATTTTTTGATTTGAGGTGTAAATGATTTATCTCTCCCTACACTACACTAGACTACACAGAATAATTCTACACCTAGTCTGGATATGCATCTCATACATTATTGATATGAATTTAAAATTTTAATTTTTTGATTTTAGATTTGATCACATTTGATGTGATATCTAAAATTACTAATATTAAATCAAAATAAAAATAAAAATTAGATCTAAATTTGATCTTAAGAACTATAAATACAGCTTTGATACCAGTTGAAGAAAAACACCAATTTTCCACCACAGAATTGTTCAGATTCGATTAGATTTGAAGAGATATTTTAAAAAAAAAATTAATAAATTCAAATTAAATCTAAGATTTCTTAGATCTGATCCTATATATCTAATATTAAAACTAAAACTAAAATTAAATTAGCTTTAATTTTATACCTTGTTTGGGTAAACTGCTTTTATCCTGTCGATGATCTATCATCACCCAGGTTTTTGGATCTAGCCATGCAAGTGTCTGGCCTCTATTGGAGTTCACTCAAGCTAGATCTAGAGGTGTTCTTCTTCTATATCTGATATCCAAATATCAAATCTGGAGCCTTCTAGTTGATCCTTCAAATTTATCTCTGAAGGACACGCATTCATCTCACGAACAGTTTGTCTTCTTTCCTTAACTTTGCACCAAATAGGATTGGTCTTCCTTCTCAACTTATGCCAAACCTTTGGCATGAAGAAGAGAGAGGAGATCAGAGGAAGGGAGGTAGGGAGAGGGGTGAGGGTGGCAGCATGTGGGCGTGGGATGCAAAAAGGATAAAAAACCCTAGGGGCGTCGGGTCCTTTAAATAGATCCAGCGCCACCTAAGAGTTCTGATTGATCAAGCAACTTGATTGCTTGATAAAATCAGAACTCCATTTGATTTCCACACATAAACACCAGGTCCTTACCTAGTTTTGTCACCTAAAACTCTCCAAAAGTTGTCACACAAATTGGATAGGGAGGGGGAGAGAGAGAGAGAGACAATGCAGATGGACTCTTCCTCCTTTATTCGATCTCAATCAAACCCTTTGACTTGGTCAAATCTAAATTTGACCTAGTCAAAGCCTTTCCATTAAGGGATGCATGCCTAGGTGGATGTGTGCCCTCTCCATGTTACACAAAATATCAGGGGGTGTGTGAAGGAAAAATCCTAATTTTTTGGGTTCAGGTTCGTTCCTATCTGATTGGATGGAGAGGCATATTTCAAAAATTTTCTCTTAGATCCTAATCAGATCTAACATTTTTAGATCTAATTTTTTGATTTAATAATCAAGAAAATTAAATTAAATTAAATCTAAATTAATTTTGTCTTGATTCTGGATAATCTGATTACCTATTGATAATCGTGCTGAAGTCTTGAGGTTCTGGATCTAGCCATGCAAGCACCTGGCCTCTACCGGTATCCACTCAGACTGGATCTGGAGATCTTCTCCTTCTCTTTCTTTTTTTCAAAAATCAGATTTAGATCTAATTTGGAGAATCTTCAAAACTTCTTTCGAAGATCTGCTATCGTCTCTACAGCAGTGCTGCCTTCTTCCTTTCTCGTCAGCCTTTTCTTGCTTGAATCACACTAATCTGAAGGCCCAACATTCTTGGTCGTTGAGAGGAGAGAGAGGATCAGAAAGGTGGCATGAAGGAGGAAGAGGGGCAGCCTTGGGGCATGGCTAGGATAGAAGTATTGAAAAAGTGGGTGCAAACAGGTTTTTATATAGACCCTACTGCGCCATGCAGTGCCACATCACCTCGACCAATCCGTTGCTTCATGCAATCAGATCTAAATCTGATTGATGGGATGACATCACCTGATCTAATCAGATGAGAGACCCATAGATTCATCCTTAGATGGTGCCTAAGACCGGTCAAAGTCTATAGATAAGGGTCACCTAGTTTGAATCCAAGAAGCAACCTAGAGTTTCATCCATATGGGACTCCAAGCATCCCTATCCATGGGTGCACGTCATCCTAGGCATGTGTGAAGGGAAATCCAGATTTTTTGGATCAGGTTTGTTTAGATCTGATCAGATCAAGAGATATATTTCAAAAATTTTTCTCTTTGATCCTAATCAGATCTGAGATATTTTAGATCTAATTATTATTATTTTAGAAATAAAATAAAATATAGATAAATTAAATCAAATTTAATTTATCTTGATATGGGTAATCCTATTATCCATTGATGATCATGTATGCAGTGGAAGGTTCTGGATCTAGCCATGCAAGTGCCTAGCCTCTATCGGTATCCACTCGGACTGGATCTAAAGATCTTCTTCTTCTCTATCACGTCTCCAAAAATCAGATCTAGATCTGATCTAGAGGATCTTCAAAACTTTTTTGAAGATCAGCAGTCGTCCTTTGCAGCAGTGCAGCCTTCTAGCTTTCAATCGCCTTTCTTTGATCTGGATTGCACCAACCAAGCTCCAAAACTCTTTTAGACATGGAGAGGAGAGGGAGAAGGTAGATTTGGCATGGAGGAAGAGGGGAGAGGCAGCCTTGGGGTGTGGGGAATTATGATTCAATCATCATCATTAATCTGAGTTGGGCGCAGGGTCTTATTTATAGACTAAGTCTGTGATCCAACTCCTCTTCCTTCCCAACCAATCACAACCCTTTGTGAAATCAGATCTAAATCTGATTGGTGGAAATAGAGACCCCTGGATTCCTCCTTAGAGGGCATGCCTAAGACCAGTCAAAGTTGGATTCTTAGTAGAACTCTAATTGGAATCCAAAAAGGAGGATGGAGTCCTTGTCCAACAAGGACTCCTAGGCGCCTCCAACTTGGGCACACGCCAAGGGTGGCGTGCGCCCTCTCTCCTTGCCAGGTTCTGGCAGGGGGACAGGCCCCCACCAGCTCTCCAATAGGTGCATGACATGTGGTCAAAAGTCAAAGTGTCAATGGTCAACATTTGACCAGTCAAAGGTAGACTTTTGACCAAAGTCAAAGAACAAGAAATGGCAGGTGACCAAAAATGGCAGGTAATGTCTTAAAATAAGACAACCTTTTCTGACTTGGACAACCTCCAGTCAGACCATATGAAGGCCTCTGATTGAGCACAAACTCCTTTGGCTCAGTCAGGACAACTTATTTATGATAGCAAAAGAAGAACGTTAGGTTCAATCGAGTGCTAGCACGATTTTCCTTGAACCTAATTGAATCTCATTCAGATCAATTGAACTAGATCAGTTCAATTGATGATCACCAGATTCAAACCCTTGTTTGTGTGACCCAGTTAGGTTCAGTTCTGTATGGTAATGGGATATGTCATGATCTCTATCATCGACATCATCGAAACTCCTTTCGATGGATCAGAACTCTTCTGATTCGAACAGCTAGAATGATCGATCATCTAAATCATTCTAATTGCTCCCAAAATCCACCAGTGACACCTAGCAGTATATGGTGGCAACCCATCAGAGCTGAATGCGAACCTCTTGGTGCAGCTACCTGTGTGATTAAGTTCTTCTATCTTGAGCCCCGATCAGATTAGGGTTAAGGTGAACTCGTCAAACCCTAGTCTCTGTCATATGATGTAATCATTCGATTCGAGTCCAATGTGAAAATCTAAATAGAAACTCTTTCTATTATTTCACTCTGCCATGGCCATGGGCTTCTGGACTTGATTCTCATGATTATCATAGGGCTGCTCCTCTACCACCGAGGTAGATAGATTCCATCTTGATGCAATCCAGTTCCTACAATGAACATGCTATAGCCAACATACACCTCAGGGTTCCATATGGCTAGGAGACCGAGTAATGGTGTAGTCAAACTATAACACCCTCAAGGTGAACTGCCGATGCATCTCAGGTCAAAGAACCAGACACACTACTGCAGCATCGAGTCAGTCATTGACGAGAAGGTAGACTTCCCTAATGACTACTCGAGGTGGTCACGCTCAGTGCCCTCGTTCTCTAACGAGTACCTGTACTCTCGCTCCGGTGTCTCCACACCGTAGACTCAAGACTCATCTACTAAAGAGAAGCGATTGTACACCAACCTTCCGGATCAATCACCATCCTCGTGATGATCCTATGGTCGGGAGCATGTTTATGAGTTAATAATGATTATTCATGTCTTAAATTTTCAACTCTTGAAAATATGAATTATCATTACCATTAACTCAAAGGATGTATCACAGACACTAAATACACATATGTGATAGAAAATAACCCATTTTATTGATTATAGTCAAAATTATAATTTTGCCCCTAGAAGTGTATTACAAGTGTCAGCCAATTCTGGCTTCTAGGGCACATATATCTAACAATCTCCCACTTGTCCTAAAGCCAATTGGCTACAAGTCTAAGTCCCATCTTCTCAAGGTGGGCTTCGATCTTCTGCTGGCCCAACGGCTTTGTAAGTGGGTCTGCCACATTATCTGCGGAGTTGACTCTCTTGACCTCAACGTAACCCTTCTCGAGGTAATCGCGGATGAGTGATATCGCCGCTCAATGTGCTTGGATTTCTGGTGAGACCTCGGCTCCTTAGCAAGGGCTATGGCGCCATTGTTGTCGCAGTATAGAGGAATGGCATCTGATGGCATTACTCCAATTTCTGCAGCAAACTTCTTGTACCAGAATGCTTCCTTTCGCAGCCTCTGATGCAGCGATATATTCTGCTTCCATGGTGGAATCTGCTATCACCGTTTGCTTGGAACTCTTCCAGCTGACAGCTCCACCATTGCACACAAACAGACTGCCAGATGTCGACTTTCGATCATCTATATCAGACATGAAAGTCCGAGTCTGTGTATCCCTGGACTTGGAGTTCTCCATTACCAAAGACCAACATCATATCCTTAGTTCTTCTCAAGTACTTAAGGATACATTTCACAGAAGTCCAGTGTTCTTCACCTGGATTTGACTGATATCTGCTTGTGACACTCACAGCATGGGCTATATCAGGTCGTGTACATAGCATGGCATACATGAGGCTCCCTATTGCAGAAGCATAAGGGATCTTGCTCATGCGTTCTATTTCCTCAGGTGTGCTGGGGCACATCTTCTTGGAAAGATGAATACCATGTCTGAAGGGTATTAATCCCCTCTTAGAGTTTTCCATACTAAACCTCTTTAGTACTTCCTCTATGTACATCTTCTGTGAAAGTCCTAGCATCCTATTCGGTCTATCCCTATAGACCTTAATTCCTAGAATAAAGGATGCTTCACCTAGGTCTTTCATGGAGAATTCCTTGGACAACCACATCTTGACTGATGTCAACATGGGAATATCATTCCCAATAAGGAGGATGTCATCCACGTACAATACGAGGAAGACAACAGCGCTCCCACTGACCCTTTTGAAAACACATGGTTCCTCTTCATTTTTGATGAAACCAAACTTTTTGATCACATCATTGAAACGAGTGTTCCAGCTCCGAGATGCTTGCTTAAGTCCATATATGGACCTTTGCAGCTTGCAAACCTTGTGATCAGTATCACTGGATGTGAAACCTAGCGGCTGTTCCATATAGATATCTTCCTCAAGATATCCATTTAGGAATGCCGTTTTCACGTCCATTTGCCATATTTCATAATCGAAATAGGCTGCAACGGCAAGCAATGTGCGGATGGATTTTAGCATAGCTACTGGGGAAAAGGTATCCTGATAGTCAATGCCTTCGCGTTGACTATAACCTTTTGCCACCAGTCTAGCCTTGAATGTCTCCACATTCCCATCTGCACCAATCTTTCTCTTGAAGATCCATTTACACCCAATAGGTACTATACCTTCTGGTGGATCTACCAAGGTCCAGACTTGGTTTGAGTGCATCGAGTCAATTTCTGACTTCATTGCCTCAAGCCATTTCTCGGAGTCGATATCTGATATCGCCTCGTTGTAGGTTTTGGGATCATCACCATGAGCACCATTACCTATGAGGAACATTTCCTCTACATCCTCTGAAATAATACCTAAGTATCTTTCAGGGGGACGGGAAACTCTTTCCGATCTACGAGGTGGAGGAGGTAGTGTTCTTATTGGCTCAACCTGATTTGGTTCCAACTTGGTCCTTAGCTCGTTCTGCTTGTGAGACTTTCTCATCAAGCTTAATCTGCTTTCCAATGCCGCTATCTTGAATAAACTATTTTTCAAGAAAGATGGCATGTCGACTCACAATCACATTGTGGTCTTCTGGAATGTAGAAATAGTATCCTAATGACTCTTTAGGATATCCTATGAATCGAGCTCTAAAGGACCTAAACTCTAACTTGTCCGCTTGTTGTCTTTTGACATGAGCCGGACAACCCCAAATTCTGAGATGACTCAGACTTGGTTTCTTACCGTGCCATATCTCATACGGTGTGGTAGGAACGGTTTTAGAGGGAACCCTATTCAGTAGATAGATTGAAGTTAACAATGAAGTGTCCCCAAAGAAAATCAGGGAGGTCTGTGAAGCTCATCATGGATCGAACCATATCCAATAGAGTCCGATTTCTCCATTCTGAAACCCCGTTGAGTTGAGGTGTTCCTGGTGGAGTCCATTGAGAGACTATGCCATTTTCCTTAAGATAGTCTAGGAATTCCCGGCTAAGGTATTCACCTCCTCGATCTGATCGAAGAACCTTAATGGGTTTTCCAGTTTGTTTTTCTACTTCATGTCTGAATTCTTTGAACTTTTCAAAAGCTTCAGACTTGTGTCTCATAAGATACACATACCCATACCTAGACAGATCATCGGTAAAGGTAATGAAGTAGACAAAATTGCCTCTAGCCGGCACATCAAATGGGCCGCACACATCAGTATGTACTAGGGCAAGGAGATCTGTGGCCCTCTCCCCATGTCCAACAAAAGGGAGTTTAGTCATTTTGCCTTGAAGACAAGATTCACAAGTTGGATATGACTCAAAAGTCAATGGACTCAATAGCCCATTTTTCTCCAATTTGTTAATCCTATCTTCTGCTATATGACCTAATCTCAGGTGCCATAGATATCTGTCGTTTGGACTATCCCTAGGTCGTTTGGCATTCACGTTTTGCTCGATAGTTAAAACAGGTACATCAATATGCAAGCTGATAAAGACCATTAATAAGGAAACCATTTGCAATTTTATTTCTTTCATAAAGAATGTTACAATGGTCCTTAAAGAAGGTGATCACATAACCTTCTTGTGCTAAGCATGAAACAGAAATCAAATTCCTGCTAGCTGCAGGCACATAATAACAGTCTTTTCAAAACTAAGTCTAAACCAGATGGTAATCGAAGAGGGTATGTTCCCACGGCTACTGCAGCAACTCTTGCTCCATTACCGATGCGTAGGATCATGTCTCCATCCCTCAGCCTCCTGCTATCCTCAAGACCCTGCATAGAAGTGCACAGATGAGCACTAGAACCAGAGTCAAGCACCCAACTGGATGCAGAAGAAACCGTAAGGTTAGACTCAATAACGAGCATACCTCCAGAAGGACCTTCCTTCTTGTTCTTTCAGGGTGGCCAGGTAAGTAGGGCAGTTCCGCTTCCAATGGCCGTCGCTGTTGCAATGGAAACACTTTCCTTTGCCATCGGACCTTTCTTCTTCGGTTCTGCCTTCTTCTTCTTTGATCCTTCCACCTTTTGCTTTTTCACAGACTTCTTTTTCTTTCCATAAGACTTTCTTTTGGAAGAAGTCCGTTCCATAGCAAGAACTGAGCCTTTAGAACCTTTCATAGAAAGCTCAGCGGTAACCAGCATATTCATTCAACTCGGCCAAGGAATTTTGAAGTTTATGCATGTGGTAATTCATGATGAATTGCCCATATGCATCAGTCAAGGATTGCAGAATAATATCGTTCTGCAGATCCAAGTCCAACTTCACACCGAGCTTCTCAAGCTCTTCCATGTCCTTGATCATTGTCAGACAGTGATCTTGGACTGACTGCCCATCACGCATCTTAGCCTTAAAAAGTCATTTTCGTGACTTGATATTTGGCTGCGCGACTCTGTTCACCAAACATCTCCTGCAGGTGAGCCAACATTTGGCGAGCAGTCCCGATATCTTCATGTTGGCGCTGGAGCTCATCAGACATCGAGCCCAACATGTAATATCTGGCCTTATTATCTTCGTCAATCCATTTTTCCAGAGACGCTCTCTGTTCAACAGATGGACGGGCTGGTAAGGTGGGAGGGTCCTGGTCCAAAACATGGGTTAACTTCTCTGAACCCAAAATAATTTTGTAGTTCCTGAGCCAATCTTTATAATTGGGTCCAGTCAGTCTATGTGTGTCCAGGATACGTGCCAATGGGTTGGACGCAGACATTTTCCTGTAGAGAGTCAAAGATTCTAGTTAGATACTGTAATTTTGACTTGACCAATTTGTTTAGGGATTTTATTTTTAAACAAATTAGCTCCCACTATTTTCTCGGATCCCTACACTCCCTCTGTAGAGATGCGAAAATCTCCACGATTAATGATTTCTAGTGGGTGGTGCGGTCTCACCAACTGACTCATCACCTCACCTAACAGTTATTGGTGATGGGTTAGCCAATGAGTGAACAACTCTTGTTCAATGATTCTCTAATCATGGTGCACCCAAACTTGGTCTCTAATTCATGAATCTCACCGTATCCGGAATATTGATCCACTCCTTAGTTAAGTCAGACCCACCATTTGCATAGACTGGGTTCCTAATTGGAGTCTCTCACCGTATCCAAAATATTGAGCCCAACTCATCCTCCAGCCCATAGCATCCAATGCCTAATAGACATGGTTGCATCTTCCCGGTGCAACTGAGCCACTGTATCCAGCCGAGAACAATCAACCCCGGGAAGGGCCCGCACATCTACAATGGTGGAAGACCTCAGACTTAATCTTTTCTTAGGGAGAATTGATTCAGGTCTCATTAAACTAGACTTGGCTTAGTCATAACAATTATGACTAACCTAGTGGCATGGGTTAGCTCGGATTATTGACCACCTCAAATCAGAACTGTGTCAACAGATATGGCCAGGTAAGTGAGACCGGTGGAAGGAATATGCCGTTAACTCATACAAGAACGCATTCAGGTCGAGTAGCTTCCAATTAAAAACCAGTCGGTCGTCTATGCCAAACTTACCTTAGACACCAAATTGTTGAGTCAGAACCAATTGGGTTAGCCTACAATCCAGACTCTAACCTCTGAGCCTAATTAGGTCTTGCTTGATCGTGACTCGATCTTGACCCAGACTTAATCCTATTAGGCTGGTCAATTTAAGCATTGTTGATCCCATCTAACCAACTCTTGATTCGGTTTGATCAACCGCTTAGACCTAATTGAGCTACCCAAGCCCGAACCCAGTATTATGAATATGTCTTAGATCTGAAATTCTCAATTTTAGACCTAATTAATATTCCATAAACTTAATTCTTAATTAAGTAGGGTTCATAAACAAAATATGCACAATAAATCCTAGGGTTTCAGGATCTAGGGTTTTGCAGAAAGTAAGTTTTGGGTTTCTGATTAAGGACGAACACGCAGCACCCCTACACATCATAAGAACACCCCATCGAATGGGAAAGAGAGGGCCTTTAAACCCTTCTTCGTTCTTATGACCGGACGGCCAAGAGGAACGCCTTAATCAGGAACATGCAATACTACAAAACAGTTTTAGATCTATATCATATATCTCATATACAAATTAGATCTAATCATGGCATATTTTGCATACATCTCATGTATCGAATCATGCATATGTTTTCAGATCTAAATTATCTCATAATAATCTAAAAAATTAGATTTAAATTGATCTAATCAAAATAAATTCTAATCTAGACAATTATGTAGAACTATTCTACAACTAGTCTAGACATGCATCAATCATATCTCATATGATATTTAAAATTAAATAATTTTTATTTGCTATTTTTTAGATGTTATTATAACCATTATAATATCAAAAAATAGTAAATAAAAGATCTAAAATATGATTTAATCAGATTAAATCAAAAACATGCAAGACTATTCTATAGAACTATTCTATTCTAGAACTAGTCATGCATATCTTCATAATCTTAGATCCAAATCATTTAATTTTAATTTTTTCTGATTTCAGATCTGATCACATCTCATGTGACATCTAAAATCACTTTATTTTTTAATTAAAATAAAATTTAAAATCAGATCTAAACAACTTTTAGAACCATGGCTCTGATACCAGTTGAAGGGAAATCCTGATTTTTCGGTCCAGGTTCGTTCAGATCTGATCAGATCAAGAGATATATTTCAAAAATTTTTTTTTCTTTGATCCAATCAGATCTTGATATGTTTTAGATCTGATTCTTATTATTTTAATAAATAAAATAAAATAAGATAAATTAAATCAAATTTAATTTACCTGATTTGGGTAATCCTATTACCCTGTTGATGATCCTGATTGCAGCGGAAGGTTCTGGATCTAGCCACGCAAGCGCCTGGCCTCTACCGGTATCCACTTGGGTTGGATCTGGAGATCCTCTTCTTCTCTATCACACCTCCAAAAATCAGATCTGGATCTGATCTGGAGGATCTTCAAAACTCCTTTTGAAGATCAGCAGTCGTCCTTTGCAGCAGTGCAGCCTTCTTAGCTTTTGATCGCCTTTCTTTGATCTGGATCGCACCAACCAAGTCCAAAACACTTTTGGACGTGGAGAGGAGAGGGAGAAGGTGGGTTTGGCATGGAGGAAGAGGGGAGAGGCAGCCTTGGGGCATGGGAATTGTGATTCAATTGAATCATCATACAATCTGAGTTGGGCGCAGGGTCTTATTTATAGACTAAGCTGTGATCCAACTCCTCTTCCTTCCCAACCAATCACAACCCTTTGTGAAATCAGATCTAAATCTGATTGGTGGGAATAGAGTCCCCTGGATTCCTCCTTAGAGGGTGCCTAAGACCAGTCAAAGTTGGTTCTTAGGAGAACTCTAATTGGAATCCAAAAAGGAGATGGAGTCCTTGTCCAACAAGGACTCCTAGGCGCCTCCAACTTGGGCACACGCCAAGGGTGGCGTGCGCCCTCCTCCTTGCCAGGTTCTGGCAGGGGGACAGGCCCCCACCAGCTCTCCAATAGGTGCATGACATGTGGTCAAAAGTCAAAGTATCAATGGTCAACATTTGACCAGTCAAAGGTAGACTTTTGACCAAAGTCAAAGAACAAGAAATGGCAGGTGACCAAAAATGGCAGGTAATGTCTTACAAAATAAGACAACCTTTTCTGACTTGGACAACCTCCAGTCAGACCATATGAAGGCCTCTGATTGAGCACAAACTCCTTTGGCTCAGTCAGGACAACTTATTTATGATAGCAAAAGAAGAACGTTAGGTTCAATCGAGTGCTAGCACGATTTCCTTGAACCTAATTGAATCTCATTCAGATCAATTGAACTAGATCAGTTCAATTGATGATCACCAGATTCAAACCCTTGTTTGTGTGACCCAGTTAGGTTCAGTTCTGTATGGTAATGGGATATGTCATGATCTCTATCATCGACATCATCGAAACTCCTTTCGATGGATCAGAACTCTTCTGATTCGAACAGCTAGAATGATCGATCATCTAAATCATTCTAATTGCTCCCAAAATCCACCAGTGACACCTAGCAGTATATGGTGGCAACCCATCAGAGCTGAATGTGAACCTCTTGGTGCAGCTACCTGTGTGATTAAGTTCTTCTATCTTGAGCCCCGATCAGATTAGGGTTAAGGTAAACTCGTCAAACCCTAGTCTCTGTCATATGATGTAATCATTCGATTCGAGTCCAATGTGAAAATCTAAATAGAAACTCTTTCTATTATTTCACTCTGCCATGGCCATGGGCTTCTGGACTTGATTCTCATGATTATCATAGGGCTGCTCCTCTACCACCGAGGTAGATAGATTCCATCTTGATGCAATCCAGTTCCTACAATGAACATGCTATAGCCAACATACACCTCAGGGTTCCATATGGCTAGGAGACCGAGTAATGGTGTAGTCAAACTATAACACCCTCAAGGTGAACTGCCGATGCATCTCAGGTCAAAGAACCAGACACACTACTGCAGCATCGAGTCAGTCATTGACGAGAAGGTAGACTTCCCTAATGACTACTCGAGGTGGTCACGCTCAGTGCCCTCGTTCTCTAACGAGTACCTGTACTCTCGCTCCGGTGTCTCCACACCATAGACTCAAGACTCATCTACTAAAGAGAAGCGATTGTACACCAACCTTCCGATCAATCACCATCCTTGTGATGATCCTATGGTCGGGAGCATTTTATGAGTTAACAATGATTATTCATATCTTAAATTTTCAACTCTTGAAAATATGAATTATCATTACCATTAACTCAAAGGATGTATCACAGACACTAAATACACATATGTGATAGAAAATAACCCATTTTATTGATATTAGTCAAAATTACAATTTTGCCCCTAGAAGTGTATTACAAGTGTCAGCCAATTCTGGCTTCTATGGCACATATATATAACAATGTGCCCCTTCCTTTTTGATTTCCAGGGAGGGGACAAGCCCCTATCTGCTCTCCAATAAGTGCGTGATACATGAAAAGATGTCCAAGGGTCAAAGGTCAATGTTTGACCAAGTCAAAGTATAAGAATTAGTAGATGATGAAAAATGGCAGGTGTTGTCTCAAATTTATCTCATAAATTAAGACAATCTTTTTCTGACTTGGACATGCTCCAATCAGATCAGGTAAAGATACTTAAGTGAGCACAAACTCATTTGGCTCAATCGAGAAACTTTTATGATAAAAAAAAAGGAGAATGTTAGGTTCAATCGTGTGCTAGCATAATTTTCTTGAACCTAATTGAATCTAATTCAAATCAATTGAACTGGATTAGTCCAATTGATGATATCCAGATCCAAACCCTTGTTTGTGTGATCCAGTTAGATTTAGTTCTGTATGGTAATGGGATATGTGGTGATCTCCATCATCAACATCATCAAAACTCCTTTCAATGAATCAAAACTCTTCTGATTCGAACAACTTAAAATGATCGATCATCTAATTCATTCTAATTGCTCCCAAAATCCACCAATGACATCTAGCAGTATATGGTAGCAACCCATCAAAATTGAAGATGAATATCTCAGTGCGGCTACTTGTGTGATTAAGTTCTTCTATCTTGCGCCCCGATCAGATTAGGGTTAAGGTGATCTCGTCAAACCCTAATTTCTATCATATGATTTAATCATTTGATTCAAGTTCGATGTGAAAACCTTAATAGAAACTCTTTCTATTATTTCACTCTTTACCATGGCCATGGGCTTATGGACTTGATTCTCATGATCATCATAGGGCTGCTCCTCATCCACCGAGGTAGATAGATTCCATTTTGGTGCAATCCAATTCCTACAATGAACATGCTATAGCCAACATATACCTCAGGATTTTGAATGGCTAGGAGATCGAGTCATGATGTAGTCAAACTATAACACCCTCAAAGTGAACTGTCGATGCACCTCAGGTCAAAGAACCAAACACACCACTACAGCTTCAAGTCAGTCATTGACGAGAAGGTAGACTTCTTTATGACTACTCGAGGTGGTCACGCTCAGTGCCCTCATTCTCTAACGAGTATCTGTACTCTCACTCTGATGTCTCTACACCATAGACTCACGACTCATCTACTATAAAGAAGCGATTGTACACTAATCTTTCGGATCAATCACGATCCTCATGATGATCCTACGGTCAGGAGCATTTTATGAGTTAATAATGAAAATTCTTGTCTTAAATTTTTAACTCTTGAAAATAAGAATTATCATTACCATTAACTCAAAGGATGTATCATAGACACTAAATACACCTATGTGATAAAAAATAACCCATTTTATTATTTATAATCAAAATTACAATATTGCCCCTAGAAGTGTATTACAAGTGTCAACCAATTCTGGCTTCTAGGGCACACATATATCTAACAAACTTTCACTTGATCTAAAGTGAATTAGATACAAATCTAAGTTCCATCTTCTCAAAGTGGGCTTCGATCTTCTACTGGCCCAACGGCGTTGTAAGTTGGTCCGCTGCATTATCTGCGGAGTCGACTCTCTTGATCTCGACGTAACCCTTCTTGAGGTAATCGCAGATGAGGTGGTATCGCCGCTTGATGTGCTTGAATTTTTGGTGAGACCTTGGCTCCTTAGCAAGGGCTATGGCACCATTGTTATCGCAGTACAGAGGAATGGCATCAGATGGCATCACTTCAATCTCTACGGCAAACTTCTGAAGGAAAATCTTGAATTTCCCAGGTTAGGTTCATTTAGATTTGATTGGATCGAGAGGCATATTTCAAAAATCATCTCTTAGATCCTAATCAGATCTGATACTTTTCAGATCTGATTTTATAATCTAATAAATAAGAAAACTAAATTAAATTAAATCTAATTAATTTTACCTTAATTTTGGATAATCTGATTACCCATTAATGATCCTACTGAAGCCCTGAGGTTCTGGATCTAGCCACGCAAGCGCCTGATCTCTATCAGTATCCACTCAGACTGGATATGAAGATCTTCTCCTTCTTTATCTCATCTCCAAAAATTAGATCTGAATTTGATTTGGAGGATCTTCGAAACACCTTCTGAAGATCACCCATCGTCTCAGCAGCAATGCTGCCTTCTTCCTTTTTCGTCAGCCTTTTCTTGCCTGACTTGCACTAATCTGAAGCCCAACTGCCTTGGGCATAGAGATGAGAGAGAGGATTAGAAAGGTGGCATGGAGGAGGGAGAGGAGCAGCCTTGGGGTGTGGGTTAAGAGAAACTCTTGAAAAAGTGGGTGCAGATAGGTCTTTATATAGACTCTGCTGCACCATGTAGTGCCACATCACCCCGGCCAATCATATTGCTTCGTGCAATCAGATCTAAATTTGATTAGTGGGATGACATTATCTGACCCAATCAGATGAGAGACCAACAGATTCATCCTAAGGTGGCATCTAACATTGGTCAAAGTCCATAGGTGAGGGTCACCTATTTTGAATCCAAGAAGCAACATGGAGTCCCATCCGTATGGGACTCCAGGCATCCCTATCCATGGGCGCACTTCATCCTAAATGCTTGCCCCCTTTCTTTCCAATTTCGAGGAAGGGGACAAGCCCCTATCTGCTCTCCAATAAGTGCATGACACTTGGGCAGATGTCCAAGGGTCAAAGGTCAATGTTTGACCAAAGTTAAAGGATAAGAATTAGCAGGTGACGAAAAATGGCAAGTATTGTCTTAAATTTATCTCATAAATTAAGGCAACCCTTTTGTGACCTGGACAAGCTCCAGTAAGACCAAGTAAAGGTACTTGAGTGAGCACAAACTTATTTAGCTCAGTTGAGACAACTTTTAATGATAAGAAAAAGGAGAATGTTAGGCTTAATCGTGTGCTAACACGATTTTCTTAAACCTAATTGAATCTAATTCAAGTCAACTGAACTGGGTTAGTCCAATTGATGATATCCAGATCTAAACCTTGTTTGTATGCTCCAGTTAGATTCAGTTCTATATGGTAATGGGATATGTAGTGATCTCCATCATCAACATCGTTGAAACTCTTTTCGATGGATCAGAACTCTTTTGAGTCAGACAATTAGAATTATCGATCATCTAAATCATTCTAGTTGCTCCCAAAATCTACCAGTGACACCTAGCAGTATATGGTGGCAATCCATCAAAACTGAAAATGAACCTCTTGGTGCAGCTACTTGTGTGATTAAGTTCTTCTATCTTGAGCCCCGATCAGGTTAGGGTTAAGGTGAACTCATCAAACCCTAATTTCTATCATATGATTTAATCATTCAATTCAAGTCCGATGTGAAAACCTTAATAGAAACTCTTTTTATTATTTCACACTCTACCATGGCCATGGGCTTATGGACTTGATTTTCATGATCATCATAGGGCTGCTCCTCTTCTACCGAGGTAGATAGATTCCATCTTGGTGCAATCCAATTTCTATAATGAACATGCTATAGCCAACATATACCTCAGGATTCCGAATGGCTAGGAAATCGAGTCATGGTGTAGTCAAACTATAACACCCTTAAGATGAACTACCGATGCACCTTAGATCAAAGAACCAAACACACCACTGTAGCTTCGAGTCAGTCATTGACGAGAAGGTAGACTTCCTTATGACTACTCAAGGTGGTCACTCTCAGTGCCCTCGTTCTCTAACGAGTACCTATACTCTCGCTCTGGTGTCTCTACACCGTAGACTCAAGACTCATCTACTATAAAGAAGCAATTGTTCACTAACCTTCCGGATCAATCACCATCCTCATGATGATCCTATGGTCAGGAGCATTTTATGAGTTAATAATGAAAATTCTTATCTTAAATTTTCAACTCTTGAAAATAAGAATTATCATTACCATTAACTCAAAGGATGTATCACAGACACTAAATACACCTATGTGATAGAAAATAATCCATTTTATTATTTATAGTCAAAATTATAATTTTGCTCTTAGAAGTGTATTACAAGTGTTAGCCAATTCCAGCTTCTAGGGCACACATATATCTAACAAACTCCCACTTGACCTAAAGCCAATTGGCTACAAATCTAAGTCCCATCTTTTTAAGGTGGGCTTCGATCTTTTGCGGGTCCAATGGCTTTGTAAGTGGGTCTACCACATTATCTGTGGAGTCGACTCTCTTGACCTCGATGTAACCCTTCTCGAGATAATTGAGGATGAGGTGATATCGCTGCTCGATGTGCTTGGATTTTTGGTGAGACCTCAGCTCCTTATCAAAGGCTATGGCACCATTGTTGTCGCAGTACAGAGGTATGGCATCTGATGGCATCACTCCGATCTCTGCGGCAAACTTTTTGTACCAAAATGCTTTCCTTGTGGCTTCCGATGCAGCAATGTATTCTGCTTTCATGGTGGAATCTGCTATCACTATTTGCTTAAAACTTTTTCAACTGACAGCTCCACCATTGCACGAAAATAGACTTCCAGATGTCGATTTTCGATCATCTACATCGGACATAAAATTCGAGTCTGTATATCCCTGGACTTGGAGTTCTCCATTGCCAAAGACCAATAACGTATCCTTAGTTCTTCTCAAGTACTTAAGGATACACTTCACAAAAGTCCAGTGTTCTTCACCTAAATTCGACTGATATCTACTCGTGACACTCACAGCATAGGCTATATCAGGTCGTGTACATAACATGGCATACATGAGGCTCCCTATTGCTGAAGCATAAGGAATCTTGCTCATGCATTCTATTTCCTCAGGTGTGCTGGGGCACATCTTCTTGAAAAAGATAAATGCCATGTCTGAAGGGTACCAAACCCCTCTTAGAGTTTTTCATGCTAAATCTCTTTAGCACTTCCTCTATGTACATCTTCTATGAAAGTCATAGCATCCTATTCGGTCTATCTCTATAGAGCTTAATTCTCAGAATAAAGGATGCTTCTCCTAGATCTTTCATGGAGAATTCTTTAGATAACCACATTTTAACTATGGTCAACATGGGAATATCATTCCCAATAAGGAGGATGTCATCCACAACAATACGAGGAAGACAACAGTGCTCGCACTGACCTTTTTGAAGACACATGGTTCTTCCTCATTTTTGATGAAACCAAATATTTTGATCACATCATTAAAATGAGTATTCTAGCTTCGAGATGCTTGCTTAAGTCCATATATGGACCTTTGCAGCTTGCAAACCTTATGATCATCATCATTGGATGTGAAACCTAACGGCTATTCCATATAGATATCTTCCTCAAGATATCCATTTAAGAATATCATTTTCACGTCCATTTGCCATATTTCATAATCGAAATAGGCTGCAATAGTAAGTAATGTGTGGATGAATTTTGGCATAGCAACTGGTGAAAAGGTATCCTGATAGTCAATTCCTTCGCATTGACTATAACCTTTTGCCACTAATCTATTCTTGAATGTCTCCGCATTCCCATCTGCACCAATCTTTCTCTTATAGATCCATTTACATCCAATAGGTACTATACATTCTGATGGATCTACTAAGGTCCAGACTTAGTTTGAGTGCATCGAGTCAATTTCTGACTTCATTGCCTCTAACCATTTCTTGGAGTCGATATCTGATATCGCCTCGTTATAGGTTTTCGAATCATTACCATGAATCCCATTACCTATGAGGAATATTTTCTTTACATCCTTTGAAATAGTACCTAAGTACCTCTTAGGGAGATGGGAAATCCTTTTTGATCTACGAGGTGAAGGAGGTAGTGTATTGATTGGCTTAACCTAATTTGGTTCCATTTGGTCTTTAGCTCATTGCTCTTGTGAGACTTTCTCATCGAGCTTGATCTGCTTTCCAGTGCCGCCATCTTGAATAAACTATTTTTCAAGAAAAGTGGCATGTTGACTCACAATCACATTGTGATCTTCTGGAATGTAGAAATAATATCCTAATGAATCTTTAGGATATCCGATGAATCGAGCTCTAAATGACCTAAAGTCTAACTTGTCCATTTGTTGTCTTTTGACATGAGCCAATCCCAAATTCTGAGATGACTCAGACTCGATTTCTTACCATGCCATATCTCATACAGTGTGGTAGGAATGGTTTTAGAAGGAACCCTATTCAGTAAGTATATTGTAGTTGACAAACAGTATCCCTAAAGAAAATCTGGAAGGTCTGTGAAACTCATCATGGATCGGACCATATCTAATAGGGTCTGGTTCCTCCATTCTGAAATCCCGTTGAGTTGAGGTATTCCTGATGGAGTCCATTGAGAGACTATGCCATTTTCCTTGAGATAGTCCAAGAATTTCCGACTAAGGTATTCACCTCCTCGATCTGATTGAAGAACCTTAATGGGTTTTTCAGTTTGCTTTTCTACTTCATGTCTGAATTCTTTGAACTTTTCAAATGCTTTAGACTTGTGTCTCATAACATACACATACCCATATCTAGATAAATCATCAGTAAAGGTTATGAAGTAGACTAAGTTGCCTCTAGCTGGCACATCAAATGGGCCGCACACATCAGTATGTACTAGGACAAGAAGATCCGTGGCCCTTTCCCCATGTCCTACAAAAGGAAGCTTTGCCATTTTTCCATGAAGACAGGATTCACAGATTGGATATGACTCGGAAGTCAATGGACTCAATAGCCCAATTTTCTCCAATTTGTTAACCCTATCTTCTGCTATATGACCTAATCTTAGGTGCCATAGATATCTATCATTAGGACTATCCCTAGGATATTTTGATTTTATGGCATTCATATTTTGCTCGAAATTAATACTAGATACATCAACATGTAACTGATAAAGATAGTTAATAAGGAAACCACTTGCAATTTTATTTTTTTCATAAAGAATGTTACAATGGTCCTTAAGAAAACTAATTACATAGCCTTCTACTGCAAGGCAAGAAGTAGAAATCAAATTTCTGCTTGCTGCAGGTATATAATAACAGTCTTTTAATACTAAGTCTAAACCAGATGGTAGTCAAAGAGGATATGTTTTCATGGCCATGGCAGCAACCCTTGTTCTATTTTTGATGCGCAGGATCATCTCACCATCCCTCAGCCTCCTGTTATCCTCAAGACCCTACATAGAAGTGCACAAGTGAGCACTAGAACCAGAGTCAAGCACTCAACTGGATGTAGAAGAAACTATAAGGTTAGACTCAATAACGAGCATACCTCCAGAAGGACCTACCTCCTTCTTTAGAGTTGCCAGGTAAGTAGGGCAGTTCCGCTTTCAGTGACCGTCATTGTTGCAATGAAAATACTTTTCTTTGTCAGCGGCCTTCTTCTTCAGCTCTGTCTTTTTCTTCTTTCTTTCTTCCACCTTTTGCTTTTTCACAGACTTCTTCTTCTTTTCAAAAGACTTTCTCTTGGAAGAAGTCCATTCCATAGCAAGTACTGAGCCTTTAGAACTTTTCATGGAAAGCTCAGCGGTAACCAGCATGTTCATATGTTCGGCCAAGGAATTTTAAGGTTTATGCATATGGTAGTTCATGATGAGCGGCCCATACGCATCAGTCAAGGATTGCAGAATTATATCATTTTGCAAATCCAAATCCAACCTCACTTTGAGCTTCTCAAGCTATTCTATGTCCTTGATCATCATCAGACAATGATCTTGGACTGACTGTCCATCACGCATCTTAGCCTTGAACAGTCGTTTAGTGATTTGATACTTGGCTGTGTGACTCTGTTCACCAAACATCTCCTGTAGGTGAGCCAACATTTGGCAAGCAGTCCTAATATCTTCATGTTGGCACTGAAGTTCATCAGACATCAAGCCCAACATGTAATATCTGGCCTTGTTATCTTCGTCTGTCCATATATCCGGAGATGCTCTCTGCTCAACAAATGGATGAGCTAGTAAGGTGGGAGGGTCTGGTCCAAATACATGATTAACTTCTAATCTAATGATTTTGAAGTTTCGAAGCCAATCCTTGTAATTTGGTTCGATCAATCTATGGGTGTTCAAGATTCGTGCTAGTGGATTGGATGCAGATATTTTCCTATAGAGAGTCAAAGTTTTTAGTTAGATACTATAATTAAGACTTAAATAATTTATTTAAAGATTTTATTTTTTAAACAAATTAGCTCCCACTATTTTTTTGAATTCCTACACTCCCTCTATAGAGATGCGAAAATCTCTACGATTACTGATTTCTAGCGGATGGTGCAGTCCCATCGACTGACTCATCACCTCACCTAACAGTTATTGGTGATAAGTTAGCCAATGAGTGAACAACTTTTGTTAAATGATTCTCTAATTATGATACACCCAATCTTGGTCTCTAATTCATGAATCTTACTGTGTCCGGAATATTGATCCACTCCTTAGTTAAGCCAGACACACCATTTGTACAGATTGGATTTCTAATTGAATCTCTCAACGTATCCAAAATATTAAGCCCAATCTATCCTCCAGCTTGTAGCATCCAATTGCCTAATAGACATGGTTGCATCTTCCTGATGCACTGAGAAAAAGGAGAGAGATGGCTATAACCTGGATTTGGTTCCATTTGTCCTGTAGCTCATGCTCTTGTGAGACTTTTTCATCGAGTTGATATGCTTTTCCAATGCTGCCATTTGAATAAACTATTTTTTTCAAAAAAGATGGCATGTCGATTCACAATCACATTGTGATCTTCTGAATATAGAAATAATATCCTAATGACTCTTTAGGATATATCCTATGAATCGAGCTCTAAAGGACCTAAAGTCTAACTTGTCCGCTTGTTGTCTTTGACATGCCGACAACCCCAAATTCTGAGAATGAACTCAGACTTGATTTCTTTACCATGCCATATCGTATGTGTGGGTAGGAATGATTTTAGAAGGAACCCACTTTAGTCAAGTATATTATAGTTAAAACAATAGTATCCTCCAAGAAAATCAGAGAGGTCTAGTGAACTCATCATGGATCGGACCATATCTAATAGGGTCCATTTCTCCTTCTGAAAATCTCATTGAGTTGAGGTATTCCAGGTGGAGTTCATTGAGAGACCTATGCCATTTTTCTTGAGATAGTCCAGGAATTTCCGACTAAGGTAATTCACCTCCTCGATCTGATCGAAGAAACCTTAATGGATTTCAGTTTGGCTATTCTACTTCATGTCTGAATCCTTTGAACTTTTCAAAAGGCTTCAGACTTGTGTCTCATAAGATATCACAATACCATACCTAGATAAATCATCGG
>QRFJ01004045.1:0-38447 GCA_006176705.1 Cocos nucifera | reverse complement strand
TAAAGGTTATGTATTAGACTAAGTTGCCTCTACCGGCACATCAAATGGATGCACAATTGTATGTACCAGGGCAAGAAGATCATGCCCTTTCTTCCTGTTAAAAGGGAGCTTAGTCATTTTGCCATGAAGATAGGATTCACAAAGGTATGACTCGAAGTCAATGGACTCAATAGCCTAATTTTCTCCAATTTGTTAACCTATTATATATGACATAATCTTAGGTCTAATACTAATCATAGATATCCAGGATTTTGATTTTATGCATTCACATTTTACTTGAAATTAAAAATACTCAACATGTAACTGATAAAGCCATATAAGAAAACCACTTGCAATTTTATTTCTTTCATTAAAGAATGTACATGGTCCTTAAGAAATTAATTACATAGCCTTCTAATCAGGCAGAAAAAGAAATCAAATTCTGCTTATGCAGCACATAATAACAAGTTTTATATACCTAAACTAGATGTAAGAAGAGGTATGTTCACGTCGAGCAACTTTGCTCCATTTTCGATTCAAGATCATCACCATCCCTCAGCTCTGCTAATCAAGACCTGCATAGAAGTAGTGAGCATAGAACCAAGTCAAGCACCCAACTGATTAGAAGAAACCAAAGGTTAGATCAATAGAGCATACCTCAGAAGGACCTACCTCCTAGGTGGCCAGGTGAGTGGGCAGTTCCGCTTCAGTGGCGTCATTGTTGCAATGGAAATACTTTCCTTTGTCAGCGGCCTTCTCTTCAGCTCTGTTTTTCTTCTTTCCTCTTCCACCTTCTACTTTTTCAATACTTTTTCTTCTTTCAAAAGACTTTCTCTTGGAAAAGTTCCATTCCATAGCAAGCACTGAGCCTTAGAACCATTCATAGAAAGCTCAACGTAACCGCATATCATAAGTTCGGCCAAGGAGTTGAAGTTTATGCATTGGTAGTTCATGATGAACTACTACGCACAGTCAAGGAGGCAAAATTATTATTTCTAGATCCAAGTCCAACATACTCTGAGCTACTCAAGCTCTTCCAAGTCCTTGATCATTCATCAGACAATGATTTGGACTGACTGTCATCATGCATTCTTAGCCTTGAACAGTCGTTTAGTGACTTGATACTTGGCTGCACAACTCTGTTCACCAAACATCCCTATAGGTGAGCCAACATTTGTGAGCAGTCCTGATATCTTTATGTTGGCGTTGAAGCTCATCGAACATCGAGCCCAACATATAGTTCATCAGGACATTGAGCCAACATGTAGTTATCTGACCTCGTTATCATTCGTCTAGTCACTTATCTAGAGACGCTCTCTGTTCAGTAGATGGATGGACTAGTAAGGTGGGAGGGTCCTGGTCCAATACATGAGTTAACTTCTCAGAACCCAAAATAATTTTGAAGTTTCGAAGTCAATCCTTGTAATTTGGTTTGGTCAGTCTATGGGTGTCCAGGATTCGTGCTAGTGGGTTGGATGCAGACATCTTCCTGTAGAGAGTCAAAGTTTCTAGTTAGATATTGTAATTAAGACTTAACCAATTTATTTAAAAATTTTATTTTTAAAATAAATTAGCTCCCACTATTTTCTTGGATCCCTATACTTTCTCTGTAGAGATGCAAAAATCTCCACGATTACTGATTTTTAGTGGATGGTGCGGTCCCACCAACTGACTCATCACCTCACCTAACAGTTATTGGTGATGGGTTAGCCAATGAGTGAACAACTCTTGTTCAATGATTCTCTAATCATGATGCACCCAAACTTGATCTCTAATTCATGAATCTCACCGTGTCTGAAATATTGATCCACTCCTTAGTTAAGTCAGACCCATCATTTGCACAGATTGAATTCCTAATTGAGTCTCTCACCATATCCAAAATATTGAGCCCAATTCATCCTCCAGCCTGTAGCATCCAATGCCTAATAGACATGGTTGCATCTTTTCGATGCAACTGAGCCACTGTAACCAATCGAGAATAATCAACCCCAGGAAGGGCCCGCACATCTACAATGGTGGAAGACCATGACTTAATCTTTTCTTAGGAGAGATTTGATTTAGGTCTCATTAAACTAGACTTGACATAGTCATAACTATTATGACTAACCTAGTGGCATGGGTTAGCTCGGATTATTGACCACCTCAGATCAGAATTGAGTCAACAAACATGGCCAGGTAAGTGAGACTGGTGGAAGGGATATGCCATTAACTCGACAAGAACGCATTCGAGTTGAGTAGCTCCCAATTAAAAATCAGTCGATCGTATCTGCCAGAACTTACCTTAGACACCAAATTATTGAGATAGAACCAATCGGGTTAGCCTACAATCCAGACTCTAACCTCTGAGCCTAATTAGGTCTTAGCTTGATCGATCACTCACGTGACTCGATCTTGACCCAGACTTAATCCTATTAGGCTGGTCAATTTAAGCATTGTTGATCCCATCTAACCAACTCTTGATTCGGTTTGATCAACCGCTAGACCTAATTGAGCTACCCAAGCCCGAACCCAGATTTATGAATATGTCTTAGATCTAAAATTCTTAATTTTAGACCTAATTGATATTTCATAAACTTAATTCTTAATTAAGTTAGGGTTCTTAAACAAAACATGAAAAGATCCTAGGGTTTTAGGATCTAGGGTTTTGCAGAAAGTAAATTTTTAATTTTTGATTAAGGATGAACGTGCAGCACCCCTACACATCATAAGAACACCCCATCGAATGGAAGGAGAGGGTCTTTAAGTCCTACTTTGTTCTTATGATCGGACGGCCAAGGGGAACGCCTTAATCAGAAATATAACTAATCTACAAAAACTAATTAGATCTAAGCATATATCTTATATAAAAAATAGATCTAATTAAAACATGTTTTGTATATATCACATATATCATGCATGCATGTTTTTCAGAATCTAAATTATCTCATAATCATCTAAAAAATTAAATTTAAATTCGATCATATCAAATAAAATTTAATCTAGACCTATTTGCAGAACTATTCTACAACTAGTCTAAACATGCAACTATCATATCTCATATGAATAATTAATTTTATTTTATTTTCTATTTTTAGATCTGATTATAATATTTATAATATCAAAAAATAGAAAATAAATAGATCTAAAAATCACTTTTAATCAAATCAAAAATTATGATCAAACTAGACTACACATAGAACAATTCTATTCCTAGTCTAGTTATGTATCTCATACATATTAGATCTAGATTAATTAATTTTAATTTTCTAATTTTCTAATTTTAGATCTAATCACATCTCATGTGATATCTAAAATTATAAATTTATTTGATTAAATTAGATCTAAATAAATTTAATAAGAACCTGGCTCTGATACCAGTTGAAGGGAAAATCCTGATTTTTCAGGATCAGGTTTGTTCCTATCTGATTGGATCGATAGGCATATTTCAAAAATTTCCTCTTAAATTCTAATCAGATCTGACATCTTTCAGATCTAATTTTATAATTTGATAATCAATAAAATTAAATTAAATTAAATCTAAATTAATTTTATCTTGATTTTGGATAATCTGATTATCTGTTGATGATCGTGCTAAAGCCTTGAGGTTCTGGATCTAGCCACGCAAGTGCTTGGCCTCTACCAGTATCCACTCGGACTTAATCTAGAGATCTTCTTCTACTCTTTTTTTTTTCCAAAAATTAGATCTAGATCTAATTTGGAGGATCTTCAAAACTCCTTTTGAAGATCTGTTGTCATCTCTGCAGCAGTGCTGCCTTCTTCCTTTGTCGTCAGTCTTTCCTTGCTTGAATCACACTAATTTGAAGGCCCAACTTCCTTGGGCATGGAGAGGAGAGAGAGGATCAGAAAGGTGGCAAATGGAGGAAGGGAGAGAGATAGCCTTGAGGGCATGGCCTTAGGAGAGAAGTCATTAAAAAAAGTGGGCATAGATAGGGTCTATTATATAGACTCCTGCTGCGCCATGCAGTGCCTGCATCACGCCGACCAAACACGTTGCTTCATTCAATCAGATCTAAATCTGATTGATGGGATGACATCACCTGATCCAATCAGATGAGAGATCCATAGATTCATTCTTAGATGGTGCCTAAGATTGGTCAAAGTCTATAGATGAGGGTCACCCAATTTGAATCCAACAAGCAACACGGAGTCCCATTCGTATGGGACTCCAGGCATCCCTATCCATTGGCGCACACCAACCTAGGCATGCGCCCCTTCCTTTCCAATTTCTAGGGAGGGGACAAGCCCCTATCTGCTCTCCAATAAGTGCATGATAGATGGGCAGATGTCTAAGAGTCAAAGATCAACGTTTAACTAAGTCAAAGTACAAGAATTAGCAGGTGATAGAAAATGGTAGGTGTTGTCTCAAATTTATCTCATAAATTACGACAATCCTTCTTTCACTTGGACATGCTTCAATCAGATCAGGTAAAGGTACCTGAGTGAGCACAAACTCATTTGGCTTAGTCGAGACAACTTTTATGATAAGAAAAAAGAAGAATGTTAGGTTCTATCATGTGCTAGCATGATTTTCTTGAACCTAATTGAATCTAATTCAAATCAATTGAACTGGGTTAGTTCAATTGATGATATCGAGATCCAAATCCTTGTTTGTGTGACCCAATTAGGTTCAGTTCTAATGGTAATGGGTATGTAGTGATCTCCATCATCAACATCATCGAAACTCCTTTCGATGGATCAGAACTCTTCTGATTCAGACAACTTGGAATGATCGATCATCTAAATCATTTTAATTGCTTCTAAAATCCACCAGTGACACCTAGCAGTATATGGTGGCAACCCATCAAAACTAAAGATGAACCTCTCGATGCAGCTACTTGTGTGATTAAGTTCTTCTATCTTGAGCCCCGATCAGATTAGGATTAAGGTGAACTCGTCAAACCCTAATTTTTATCATATGGTTTAATCATTTGATTCAAGTCCGATGTGAAAACCTTAATAGAAACTCTTTCTATTATTTCACTCTCTACCATGGCCATGGGCTTATGGACTTGATTCTCATGATCATCATAGGGCTACTCCTCATCCACCGAGGTAGATAGATTCCATCTTGGTGCAATCCAATTCCTACAATGAACATGCTATAGCCAACATACACCTCAGGATTCCGAATGGCTAGGAGACCGAGTCATGGTGTAGTCAAACTATAACACTCTTAAGGTAAACTGCTGATGCACCTCAGGTCAAAGAACTAGATACACCACTGCAGCTTCGAGTCAGTCATCGACGAGAAGGTAGACTTTCTTATGACTACTCGAGGTGGTCACGCTCAGCACCCTCATTCTCTAACGAGTGCCTGTACTCTCACTCTGATGTCTCTACACCGCAGACTCAAAACTTATCTACTATAAAGAAGTGATTGTACACTAACCTTCCGGATCAATCATCATCCTCATGATAATCCTACGGTCAGGAACATTTTATGAGTTAATAATAAAAATTCTTGTCTTAAATTTTCAACTCTTGAAAATAAGAATTATCATTGTCATTAACTCAAAGGATGTATCACAGACACTAAATACACCTATATGATAGAAAATAACCATTTTATTATTTATAGTCAAAATTATAATATTGCCCCTAGAAGTGTATTACAAGTGTCAGCCAATTCTAACTTCTAGGACACACATATATCTAACAGTGCGCACCCTTAGAAATTCTCCAAGGGGTGCATGCCCCCTGTCCCTTCTTTCTTACATCAAGGTCAACTTTTGACCCTTGTCCGAAACAGAAAATGATAGGTAACAGGAATTGATAGGTGTTATCTTAAAATTATCTGATGAATTAAGATAATCTTTTTTTGACCTGAACAAGCTCCAGCTAGGATTCCAGAGTGAGTCAAACTCATCCATGATGAACCAGAAGGACTATAGAAGGAGAATGTTAGGCTCAATCGTGTGCTAGCATAATTTTCTTGAATCTAATTGGATCTAAGCCAAATCAATCGAACTAGGTTAGCTTAATTGATCACATCCAATCTCAAATCCTTGTTTGTGTGATCTAGTCAGGTTCAGTTCTGTATGGTAATGAGATATGTTATAATCTCCATCATCGACATTATCGAAATACCTTCTGATGGACCAAAACTTTTCTAATTCATACAATTAGAATGATCGATCATCAAGATCACTCTAATTGCCCCAATAATCTACTAGTGACACCTAGCAGTATATGATGGTAAGCCATCAGAACTGAAAGCAAATCTTTTGGTGTAGCTACCTGTGTGATTGGATTCTTCTATCTTGAGCCTTGATAGGTTTAATGTTAAGATAAATTCGTTAAACCCAATCATCCATCATATGAATTAATCATTCGAATTGAGTTCGATATGAAAATCTAATAGAAACTATTTCTATCATTTTCACATTGTCATGGCCATGGGCTTATGGACTTGATCTCATGATCATTATAGGGCTACTCCTCATCTACCGAGGTAGATAGATCCCTTATTGGTGAGATCCAATTCCTATAATGAACATGCTATAGCCAACATACATCTTAGAATTTCAAATGGCTAGGAGATCAAGTTATGGTATCATCAAATTATAACACTCTCAAGATGAACTATCGATGCACCTCAGATCAAAGAACCAGACACACCACTACAGCATCGAGCTAGTCATCAACAAGAAGGTAGACTCCATTATGACTGCTCGAGGTGCTCATGCTCAGTGCTCTCATTCTCTAATGAGTTCCTGTACTCTCAGTCCAATGTCTCCACACCGTAGACTCAAGACTCATCTATGCTAAGAAAGAGATCGTACACCAATCTTCCAAATTAATCACCATCCTTGTGATAATTTTACAGTCAAGAGCATTTTATGAGTTAATTATGGAAATTCATGTCTTAAATTTTTAATTCTTGAAAATATGAATTGTCATTTTCATTAACTCAAAGGATGTATCACAGATACTTTAAATACACTTTATGATAGAAAATAGCCCTTTTATTAATTTGTAGCTAAAATTATAAAATTATCCTTAGAAGTATATTACAAGTATTTAGCCAATCTGGCTTCTAGGGCACACATCTAACATTTACCCTATCGATGATCTGACTGCGCTTCAAGATTCTAGATCTAGCCATGTACGTGCCCAACCTCTACCATAGTCCACTCGAGCTAGATTTGGAAGCCTTCTCATTCTGGATCTGATCTTCAAAGATCAGATTAGATCTCAACTCCTGGCACCAAAGATCTGATCTTCAGCAGCACCGCATCCATTGCACGAATAGGTTCCTCCTGACTCGATCTTTGTAGCAGTGCTCTCAACACTTGATCACCATTTTGCCCAACCCTTTTCGGCATGGAGAAGAAGAAGAGGATCAGGAAGAGGGGCATGGAAGATGGGGAGAAAAGTAGAGCTTTGCCATTGTTAAAATTGCAATGATCAAACACTTTGATCATGGGTCTGTTTATAGACCTTGCACCAACCCTAGAGTCCTAGGCTTTAAGCAACCATTTTGCTTAAAGTAGATGGACTCCCAAAGCCTTCCATGCTAACACCTGATTTCATCAGATTTTTGTCATATAAAATCCTTGAAAAATGGCATCAACAATTTTGGACAATAAGGCTTTAGTGCAAGAGGTTTATCTCCCAAGTATTTGTTCTCAATAGGACTCCTCCATGCATATCCAATATGAGCGCACGCCATAAGGGGGCATGCACCCTCTTTTCTTTTGTGAAAACAACCTAGGGATATGCACCCCCAGATAAACTCTAGGGGGTGCACGCCTTCTATCTTCTTTCCTGGAAAGCTTGGGTCAAAGACCCCTTGTCTTAATGCCATCTCATTATTTTAGGACAAGCTTTGGTTTTGTCAGGACAAGCCCTGATCTCATCAGGACAAGGCCTTATCTGACTAAAACAAGCACTAGCCAAACCAGGACAAACCTATACAGTATTTTTGGATGAGCCAAATCTAATTTGACTCAATCGAGATGAATCAAAAAGACTATAGAAGAAGAAAGTCAAGCTCAATCATATGCTAGCACGATTTCTGATTGCTTATCATTACAGCATAAAAAAAAATTAGACCTAATTTTTAATATTTAGGATAGTGGTGAGTCAGGTATCGATTTTTTTGAAGATTGAAGGCTAAGTTGCATTCAATTTAATTAAAAAATTAAAATTTTAAATTAATCTTTAAAGTAAAAATTTAAATAAGTTAAAAAAAATTAATTATAATTTAGCAAATTAAAAGAAAGCAACTTTTTAATTAATTAAAATTTTAAATTAATTAAAAATATTTCAAAATTTTGAATCCATCTCTAGCATAATTATGGTAATTTTATTTAATATAAGAATTTAATATTTTTAAAAATTTAGTTATGAATATAATCTATTTTCTTTGAGCATGAACCACGTCTCCTGATCATGAACCATCTCAATAGAATCATAAACTATTCAATACTTTAATTCTTAAAAATTGGTAACATAGCTTTTTATTGATTTTCTCTAATATAAACTACTAAATCGAGCATGATCTGTATCTCCTGATTACAACCCATCTCTATAAATATAGTCTATTTAAATATCAATCAATAATAAGCATGTTAAGATTAGATCTCAAGATTGAATAGGAGAATATTTTATTCTTTGCATAAAAAAATTATAAAAAATAAAGAAAAAAATTACAATCCATGCTCGAAGCCTTCATCTACATCCCATTCTTTGACTCCGGCATCTTTAGTTCACCTAGAAAAATAAAAAAAAAAAGAAATGAAAGAAGAAAGAAGAAAGAAAGAAGAAAGAAAAAGAGAGAGAAAAAAGAGGCTTAGAGGGCTAATTCCCCTGACATGGGCTCTTTGTTGAATTTATGGCATATTAGGCACTTAAATAGACGAAAATAGGCTTTTTAGAGTTTTTTTTGGGGTCCAAATATGTGTTTGGCTCAAATTTCATCTGTTTCTTAAATTATGGCTGTTAGATCTTTGTGTTAGATATGTGTGCCCTAGAAGCCAGATTGGCTGACACTTGTAATATACTTCTAAGGACAAAATTATAATTTTAACTATAAATAATAAAATAGATTATTTTCTATCATAGTGTGTATTTAAAAATGTCTGTGATACATCCCTTGAGTTAATAATAATGATAGTTCATATTTTCAAGAGTTGAAAATTTAAGACATGAATTTTCATTATTAACTCATAAAATGCTCCCAACCGTAGGATCATTATAAGGAAGGTGATTGATTTAGAAGGTTGGTGTACGATCGCTTCTTTTGGATAGATAAGTATTAAGTCTATAGTGTAGAGATACTGAAGTGAGAGTACAGATACTTGTTAGAGAATGAGGACACTAAGCGTGACCACCTCAAGCAGTCATGAGGAAGTCTGCCTTTTCGTTGATGGTTGACTCAAAGCTGTAGTGATGTGTCTAATTCTTTGACCTAAGATGCATCGGCAGTTCACTTTGAGGGTGTTATAGTTTGACTACACCATAACTCAATCTCCTAGCCATTCAGAATCCTAAGGTGTATGTTGGCTATAGCTTGTTCATTGTAGGAATTGGATTGCACCAATAAGGGATCTATCTACCTTGGTAGATTAGGAGTAGCCCTATGATGATCATGAGAATCAAGTCCATAAGCCCATGGCTATGGCAGAGTAAAATAATAGAAAGAGTTTCTATTAGGGTTTGACGAGATCACCTTAATCCTAATCCAATCGGGGCTCAAGATAGAGGAACCTAATCACACAGGTAACTACACTGAGAGGTTCATTTTTAGTTCTGATAGGTTGCCACCATATGCTGCTAGGTGTCACTGGTGGATATTGGGAGCAATTAGAATGATTTGGATGATCGATCATACTAATTGTCTGAATAAGAAAAGTTCTAATCCATCGGAAGGTATTTCGATGATGTCAATGATAGAGATCATGACATATCCCATTATCATATAGAACTAAACCTAACTGGGTCACACAAATAATGGTTTGGATCTGAATATCATCAATTGGATTAACCAGTTCAATTAGATTCAAGAAAATCATGCTAGCACACGATTGAGCCTAATGTTCTCCTTTAACAATCATTAAAGCTTGTCTCGACTACGCCAAATGTATTTGGCCTCACTCGAAAACTTTTACTTGATTTGACTGGAGCTTGTCCAGGTCAGAAAAGGGTTGTCTTAAATTATGAGATAAATTTGAGACAACACCTACTATTTTTCATCACATACTAAATCTTGTCTTCGAACATTAGTCAAATATTGTACCTAGATACTTAGACATCTGCCCATATGTCATGCACCCATAGGAGAGAACCTGAGGACTTGTCCTCCATGCTAAAAAGCAGACAAATAAGGGGTGCATGCCTAGGGAGGTGTGCACCCAATGAGGAAAGAAGATGGAGTCCCATACAGATGGGACTCCAGTTGCTTCAGGGAATCAAATTAGATGGCGCCAAGAAGACTTCTTTGACCCAGTCTTGGTGCCACATAAGAAGAGTTTTGAGGGACTCTAATCTGATTGGATCAGATGATATCATCCCACCAATCAGATTTAGATCTGATTACACAAAGGGCCATGATTGGCTGGGATGATGTGGCACTGCATGGCGCAGTAGGATCTATATAAATCCTATCTACGCCTAGAATTTAGTTCTTTTGACTTTAGCCCATGCCACAAACCCCCTCTCCCTTCTTCTCTATGCAACCCTCTGGTCCTCTCTCTCGTCTCTATGCCCAAGGGACTTTGGGCATGATGAAGGTGTGATCCAAGTAAGTAAAAGGCGCCAGGAAAGGAAGAAGGCAGCACTGCTGCAAGAGACAACGACTGTTCTTCAAAAGCTATTTTGAAGATCTTCAAGATCAGATGTAAATCTAATTTTTGGAAGATTAATTAAGAAGAAGAAGATCTTTAAATCTTGCCTGAGTGGATATCGGTAGAGGCTAGGCACTTGCATGGCTACATCCAGAACCTTAGGCAATCATCAGGATCATCACAGGATAATTGGATTACCCAAAACAAAGATATAATTAAATTAGATTTAATTTTATTTTTATTATTAGATTAATAAGATTAGATCTAAGGAGTCTCAGATCTAATTAGGATCTTAGAGAAAAATTTTTGAAATATTCTTCCTGATCCAATCAGATCTGAACGAATCTGATCCGGAAAATAAGCTTTTCCCTTCAACTGGTAATAGAGCCAGATTACATAATTCATTAGAATTTATTTTAATTTATTTTTTATTTAATAATTAGATGATTTTATATGTCACATTAGGTATTATTAGATCTAGAATTAGAAAAAAAAATTAAATAATCTAGATCTAAGATGTGTGAGATGCATGACTAGACTAGGAATAGAATTATTCTATGTGTAGTCTAGCATGATCATAATTTTAATTTAATTAATTATAATTTTTAGATTTATTTATTTACTATTTTCTAATATTATAAATATTATAATTGGATCTAAAAAATAAAAAATAAATTTATTTAATTTGTTCATATTAGATATGATAGATGCATGTGTAGAATAGTTCTACAAAATTTTTTAGAATAAATTTTAATTTGATATGATTAAATTTAAATCATATTTGTTAGATGTTTATGAGATAATTTAGATCTAAAAACATACATAATATGATACATGAGATGTATGCAAAATATGTTTTTAGTTAGATTAATTTTTATATATGTGATATATGATGTAGATCTAACTAATTTTGTAGATTTATCATGTTTTTGATTAAGGCATTCTTCTTGGCCATTTGGTCATAAGAACGAAGTAGGATTTAAAGATCCTCTCCTTCCATTCGATGGGATGTTCTTATGGTGTGTAGCGATGCTACGCGTTCGACCTTAATCAGAAATTAAAACTTATTTTCTGCAAAACCCTAGATCCTGAAACCCTAGGATTTTATATACATGTTTTGTTTATGAATCCTAAACTTAAATGAGAATTAAGATTATGAAATATATTAGATCTAAAATTAAGAATTTTTATATTTAAGACACTCATAAAATTTGATTCGGGCTTGGGTAACTCAATTAGGTCTAGCGGTTGATAAAATCGAATCAAGACTTGGTTAGGTGGGATCAAGAGTACTTAAATTGATTAGCCTAATAGGATTAAGTCTGGGTCAAGGTCGAGTCACATGAGCGATCGATCAAGTTAAGACCTAATTAGGCTCAGTGGTTAGAGTCTGGATTGTAGGCTAACCCGATTGGTTCTGACTCAACAATTTGGTGTCTATGGTAAGCTTGGCAAATACGATCGACTGATTTTTAATTGGGAGCTACTCGACTCGAATACATTTTTGTTGAGTTAATGGCATATTCCTTCCACCGATCTCACTTACCTGGGCATGTTTATCGGCCCAGTCCTGATCTAAGGTGGCTAACAATCTGAGCTAACCCATGCCACTAGGTTAGTCATAATGGTTATGGCTTTGTCAAGTCAAGTTTAAAGAGACCTAAGTCAAATCTCCCTAAGAAAAGATTAAAGCTAAGGTCTTCCACCATTGTAGATGTGCGGACCCTTCTCGGGGTTGATTGTTCTCATCTAGTCACAGTGGTTCAATTGCACTAGGAAGATGCAACCATGTCTATTAAGCATTAGATGCTACGGGCTAGAGGATGGATTGGGCTCAATATTTCAGATACGGTGAGAGACCCAATTAGAAATTCAATCTATGCAAATGGTGGATCTGACTTAACTAAGGAGTGGATCAATATTTCGGGCATGATGAGGTTCATGTATAAGAGACCAAGTCTGGGTGCACCATGATTAGAGAATCATTGGATAAGAGTTGTTCACTCATTGACTAACCCATCATCGATAACTATTAGGCGAGGTGATGAGTCAGTTGGTGGGACTGCACCACCCACTAAAAATCAATAATCATGGAGATTTTTGCATCTCTACAGAGGAAGTGTAGGGATCCAAAACAATAGTGGGAGCTAATTTGTTTAAAAATCAAACTCCTAAATAAATTGGTCAATTCTTAATTACAAAATCTAACTAGAAACTTTGACTCTCTATAGGAAAAAGAAAAATGTCTGCATCCAACCCACTAGCCTATATCCTGGACACCCATAGATTGACCGAACCCAATTACAAGGATTGGCTCTGAAACTTCAAAATTATTTTGGATTTTGAGAAGTTGACTCATATATTGGACCAGGATCCTTCCACCTTACCAACTCGTCCATTCGCTGAACAAAGAGCGTCTCTTGACAAATGGATGGATGAAGATAATAAGGCCAGATACTACATGTTGGGCTCGATGTCTGATGAGCTTCAGTGCCAACATGAAGATATTAAGACTGCCCACCAAATATTGGCTCACCTGCAAGAGTTGTTTGATGAACAGAGTCGTGCAGCCAAATATCATATGACTAAACGACTATTTAAGGCTAAAATGCATGATGGATAGTCAGTCCAAGATCATTATCTGATGATGATCATTGACTTAGAAGAGCTTAAGAAGCTCGGAGAAAAGTTAGATCAAGATCTATAAATGATATAATTCTGCAATCCTTGACTGATGCGTATGGGTAGTTCATCATAAACTACCATATGCATAAATTTCAAAATACTCTGACCGAGCTTATGAATATGCTGGTTACTACTAAGCTTTCCATGAAAGATTCTAAAGGCTCAGTACTTGCTATGGAATAGATTTTTTTCAAGAGAAAGCTTTTTGGAAAGAAGAAGAAGTCTGTGAAAAAATAGAAGATAGAAGGTGGAAAGAAAAAGAAGGCAGAGCTGAAGAAGAAGGTTGCTGACAAAAAAAAGTATTTCAATTGTAATACTGACAGCCACTGAAAGCAGAACTGCCCTACATACCTGGCCATCCTGAAGAATAAGAAGGAGACAGGTCCTTCTGGAGGTATGCTCGTTATTGAATCTAACCTTATGATTTCTTCTGCATCCAATTGGATGCTTGACTCTGGTTCTAATGCTCATTTATGCAATTCAATGCAGGGTCTTAAGGATAGCAGGAGGCTGAGGGATCGTGAGATGATCCTATGCATCAAAAATGGAGCAAGGATTGCTGCTATGGGCATGGGAACCTACCCTCTTCGACTATCATTTGGCTTAGATTTAGTACTTAGGGATTGTTATTATGTGCCTACTGCAAGCATGAATTTGATTTTCGTTTCATGTTTAGCACAAAAGGCTATGTAATTAGTTTTCTTAAGGACCATTGTAATATTCTTTATGAAAAAATAAAATTGTAAGTGGTTTTCTTATTAATGGTCTCTACCAGTTACATATTGATGTAACTGTCTTCAATATCGAGCAAAATATGAATGCTATAAGATCAAAACAACCTAGGGATAGTCCAAATGATAGGTATCTATGGCAACTAAGGCTAGGTCATATAGCAGAAGATACGATTAACAAATTCAAGAAAATCGGGCTATTGAGTCCGTTGACTTTTGAGTCTTATCCAATTTGTGAATCATGTCTTCATGGCAAAATAACAAAGCTCCATTTTGTAGGACATGCGAAAAAAGCCATGAAACTACTTGCCCTAATACATAATGATGTGTGCGGCCCATTTCATGTGCCAACTAAAGGCAACTTTGACTACTTTATAATCTTTACCGATGATTTATCTCGGTATGGGTATGCGTATCTTATGAGACACAAGTCTGAAGCCTTTGAAAAGTTTAAGAAATTCAGACATAAAGTTAAAAGGCAAATTAAAAAATCCATTAAGGTTCTTCAATCAGATCGAGAAGGTGAATACCTTAGTCGGGAATTTTTGGACTATCTCAAGCAAAATGGTATAGTCTCTCAATGGACTCCACTTGGAATACCTCAACTCAACGAAATTTTAAAATAGAGGAATCGAACCCTATTAGATATAGTCTGATCCATGATGAGCTTCACGGATCTTTCTGATTTTCTTTGGGGACATAGTCTATTAACTACTATATATTTACTGAATAGGGTTTTCTTTAAAATCATTCCTACCATACCGTATGAGATATGGCATGGTAAGAAACCAAGTCTAAGTCATCTCATAATTTGGAGTTGTTCGGCTCATATCAAAAGACAACAAGTGGACAAGTTAGACTATAGATCCTTTAAAGCATGATTCATAGGATATCCTAAAGAATTATTAGGATATTATTTCTATATTTTAGAAGATCACAATGTGATTGTGAGTCGGCATGCCATCTTTCTTGAAAAATAGTTCATTCAAGATGGTGGCATTGGAAAGCACATCAAGCTCGAGGAGAAAATCTCACAAGAGCAACGAGCTAAGGATCCTATGGAAGCAAATCAAGTTGAGCCAATACAATCACCACTTCCTCAACCTCATAGATCAGAAAGGGTTTTCCGTCTCCCTGAGAGGTACTTAGGTACTATTTTAGAGAAAGTAGAGAAAATGTTCCTCATAGGTAATGGAGTTCATGGTGATGATCCCGAAACCTATGATGAGGTAATATCGGATATTGACTTCGAGAAATAGTTAGAGGCAATGAAGTCAGAAATTGACTCGATGCACTCAAACCAAGTCTGGACCTTGGTAGATCCACCTGAAGGAATAATATCTATTGGGTGTAAATAGATCTACAAGAGAAAGATTGGTGCAGATGAGAATGTGGAGACATTCAAAGCTAGATTAGTGGAAAAAGAGTATAGTCAGCATGAAGGAATTGACTATCAGGATACCTTTTCACCAGTAGCCATGCTAAAATCCATCCATACATTGCTTACTATTGTAGCCTATTTCGATTATGAAATATGGCAAATGGACGTGAAAATGGTGTTCTTAAATGGATACCTTAAAAAAGATATCTATATGGAATAGCCACTAGGTTTTACATCCAGTGATGTTGATCACAAAGTATGCAAGGTGCAAAGGTCAATATATGAACTTAAGCAAGCATCCCAGAGCTGGAATACTCATTTTAGTGATGTGATCAAATTATTTTGTTTCATCAAAAATGAAGAGGAACCATGTATTTTCAAAAAGGTCAGTGGGAGTGCTACTGTCTTTCTCGTACTGTACGTAGATGATATCCTCCTTATTGAAAATGATATTTTCATGTTGACCATAGTTAAAATATGGTTATCTAAAGAACTCTCCATGCAAGACCTAGGAGAAGTATCCTTTATTCTAGAAATTAATATCTATAGAGATAGACCGAGTAGGATGGAAGGTCTTTCACAGAAGATGTACATAGAGAAAGTGCTGAAGAGGTTTAGCATGGAAAACTCTAAGAGGAGATTAGTACCCTTCAAACATGGCATTCATCTCTCCAAGAAAATGTGTCCCAACACACTTGAGGAGATTGAACGCATGAGCAAGATTTCTTATGCATCAGCAATAGGGAGCCTCATGTATGGCATGTTATGTACACGATCTGATATAGCCCATACTGTGAGTGTCACGAGCAGATATCAATCGAATCTAGGTGAAGAACACTAGACTTCTGTGAAATGTATCCTTAAGTACTTAAGAAGAACTAAGGATATGATGTTGGTTTTTGGTAACGGAGAACTCTAAGTTCAGGAATATACAGACTCAAATTTTATGTCTGATATAGATGATTGAAAGTCAACATCTTGGAGTATATTTTTATGTAATGGTGGTGATGTTAGTTGAAAGAGTTTCAAGCAGACAGTGATAGCAGATTCCACCATGGAAGCAGAATACATCGCTATGTCAGAAGCTATGAAGGAGGCATTTTGGTACAAGAAGTTTGCTATAGAAATCAAAATGATGCCATCGGATGCCATTCCTCTGTACTATGATAATAATGGCACCATGGCCCTTGCTAAGGAGCCGAGGTCTTACCAGAAATCCAAGCACATCGAGCAGTAATACCACCTCATCTGCGATTACCTTAAGAAAGGTTACGTCGAGGTCAAGAGAGTTGATCCGCAAATAATGTGGCAGACCAACTTATAAAGCCATTAGACTAGTAGAAGATCGAAGCCCACCTTGAGAAGATGGGACTTAGATTTGTAGCCAATTGGCTTGAGGTCAAGTGGGAGTTTATTAGATATGTCTGCTCTAGAAGCCAGATTGGCTAACACTTGTAATACACTTCTAAGGGCAAAATTATAATTTTAAATATAAATAATAAAAGAGATTATTTTCTATCATAGTGCATATTTGAAAGTATCTATGATACATCCCTTGAGTAAATGGTAATGATAGTTCATATTTTCAAGAGTTAAAAATTTAAGACATGAATTTTCATTATTAACTCATAAAACACTTCCGACCATAGGATCATCATAAGGATGGTGATTGATCTGAAAGGTTGGTGTACGATCACTTCTTCTGGATAGATGAGTCTTGAGTCTATGGTGTAGAGATACTAGAGTGAGAGTACAGGTACTCGTTAGAGAATAAGAGCACTGAGTGTGACCAACTCGAGTAGTCATGAGAAAGTCTACCTTCTCATCGATGACTGGCTCGAAGCTGCAGTGGTGTGTCTAGTTCTTTGACCTGAGATGCATCGACAGTTCATCTTGAGGGTGTTATAGTTTGACTACACCATACCTCGGTCTCCTAGCCATTCGAAATCCTGAGGTGTATGTTGGCTATAGCATGTTTATTGTAGGAATTGGATTACAGTAATAAGCGATCTATCTACCTCGGTAGATAAGGAGTAGCCCTATGATGATCATGAGAATCAAGTCCATAAGCCCATGGCCATGGCAAAGTGAAATAATAGAAAGAGTTTTTATTTGGGTTTTCACATTGGACTTGAATCGAATGATTAATTCATATGATGGAAATTAGGGTTTGACGAGATCACCTTAACCCTAATTTGGTTGGGGCTCAAGATAGAGAAACTTAATCACATAGATAACTACACTGAGAGGTTCATTTTTAGTTTTGATGGGTTGCCACCATATGCTACAAGGTGTCATTGGTGGATTTTGGAAGCAATTAGAATGATTTGGATGATCGATCATACTAGTTGTCTGAATCAAAAAAGTTCTGATCCATCAAAAGGTATTTCGATGATGTCGATGATAGAGATCATGACATATCTCATTACCATACAGAACTGAATCTAACTAGATCACACAAACAAGGGTTTGGATCTGAATATCATCAATTGGATTAACCTAGTTCAATTGATTTGAATAAGATTCAATTAGGTTCAAGAAAATCATGCTAGCACACGATTGAGCCTAATATTCTCCTTTAACAACCATTAAAGCTTATCTCGACTGAGCCAAATGTGTTTGGACTCACTCAGCAATCTTTACTTGGTCTGGCTAGAGCTTGTCCAGATCAGAAAAGGGTTGTCTTAATTTATGAGATAAATTTAAGACAATAATTGCTATTTTCCATCACTTGCTAAATTTTGTCTTCGGACATTAGTTAAATGTTGACCCTAGACTCTTAGACTTCTACCCATGTGTCATGCACCCATAGGAGAGAACCTGGGGACTTCTCTCCCTGCTAAAAAGCAAACAGGTAAAGAGTGAAGGGAAATCCTGATTTCTCGGACCAGGTTCATTCAGATCTGATCAGATCAAGAGATATATTTCAAAAATTTTTCTCTTGATCTCAATCAGATCTTGATGTGTTTCAGATCTGATTCTTATTATTTTAATAAATAAAATAAAATAAGGATAAATTAAATCAAATTTAATTTACCTGAATTTGGGTAATCCTATTACCCTATTGATGATCCTGTTTGCAGCGGAAGGTTCTGGATCTAGCCACGCAAGCGCCTAGCCTCTACCGATATCCACTCGGGCTGGATCTGGAGATCCTCTTCTTCTCTATCACACCTCCAAAAATCAGATTTGGATCTGATCTGGAGGATCTTCAAAACTCCTTTTGAAGATCAGCAGTCGTCCTTTTGCAGCAGTGCAGCCTTCTTAGCTTTTGATCGCCTTTCTTTGATCTGGATCGCACCAACCAAGGTCCAAAACTCTTTTGGACGTGGAGAGGAGAAGGGAGAAGAAGCTTTGGCATGGAGGAGGAGGGGAGAGGCAGCCTTGGGGCGTGGGGTTTTCAATTCTCAATTGAATCACAAACTGAGTTGGGCGCAGGGTCCTTATTTATAGACTAAGCGTGATCCAACTCCTCTTCCTCCCAACCAATCACAACCCTTTGTGAAATCAGATCTAAATCTGATTGGTGGGAATAGAGACCCCTAGGATTCCTACCTTAGAGGGTGCCTAAGACCAGTCAAAGTTGGTTTTTAGGGAGAACTCTAATTGGAATCCAAAAGAGAGGTGGAGTCCTTGTCCAACAAGGACTCCTAGGCGCCTCCAACTTGGGCGCACGCCACTCTTGGCGTGCGCCCTCCTCCTTGCCAGGTTCTGGCAGGGGACAGGCCCCCACCAGCTCTCCAATAGGTGCATGACATGTGGTCAAAAGTCAAAGTGTCAATGGTCAACGTTTGACCAGTCAAAGGTAGACTTTTGACCAAAGTCAAAGAACAAGAAATGGCAGGTGACCAAAAATGGCAGGTAATGTCTTACAAATAAGACAACCTTTTCTGACTTGGACAACCTCCAGTCAGACCATATGAAGGCCTCTGATTGAGCACAAACTCCTTTGGCTCAGACAGGACAACTTATTTATGATAGCAAAAGAAGAACGTTAGGTTCAATCGAGTGCTAGCACGATTTCCTTGAACCTAATTGAATCTCATTCAGACCAATTGAACTAGATCAGTTCAATTGATGATCACCAGATTCAAACCCTTATTTGTGTGATGAGTTAATGGTAATGGGACATGATCTCTATCATCGACATCATCGAAACTCCTTTCGATGGATCAGAACTCTTCTGATTCGAACAGCTCAGCTCCCAAAATCCACCAGTGACACCTAGCAGTATATGGTGGCAACCCATCAGAGCTGAATGCGAACCTCTTGGTGCAGCTACCTGTGTGATTCAGTTCTTCTATCTTGAGCCCCGATCAGATTAGGGTTAAGGTGAACTCGTCAAACCCTAGTTTCTGTCATATGATGTAATCATTCGATTCGAGTCCGATGTGAAAATCTAAATAGAAACTCTTTCTATTATTTCACTCTGCCATGGCCATGGACTTCTGGACTTGATTCTCATGATTATCATAGGGCTGCTCCTCTACCACCGAGGTAGATAGATTCCATCTTGATGCCAAGTTCCTACAATCATGGCCAACATACACCTCAGGATTCATATGGCTAGGAGACCGAGTAATGGTGTAGTCAAACTATAACACCCTCAAGGTGAACTGATCCTCATGGTCGGGAGCAGATTTATGAGTTAATAATGATTATTCATGTCTTAAATTTTCAACTCTTGAAAATATGAATTATGAATTATCATTACCATTAACTCAAAGGATGTATCACAGACACTAAATACACATATGTGATAGAAAATAACCCATTTTATTGATAATAGTCAAAATTATAATTTTGCCCCTAGAAGTGTATTACAAGTGTCAGCCAATTCTGGCTTCTAGGGCACATATATCTAACAATCTCCCACTTGTCCTAAAGCCAATTGGCTACAAGTCTAAGTCCCATCTTCTCAAGGTGGGCTTCGATCTTCTGCTGGCCCAACGGCTTTGTAAGTGGGTCTGCCACATTATCTGTGGAGTCGACTCTCTTGACCTCGACGTAACCCTTCTCGAGGTAATCGCGGATGAGGTGGTATCGCCGCTCAATATGCTTGGATTTTTGGTGAGACCTCGGCTCCTTAGCAAGGGCTATGGCGCCATTGTTGTCGCAGTATAGAGGAATGGCATCTGATGGCATTACTCCGATTTCTGCAGCAAACTTCTTGTACCAGAATGCTTCCTTCGCAGCCTCTGATGCAGCGATATATTCTGCTTCCATGGTGGAATCTGCTATCACCGTTTGCTTGGAACTCTTCCAGCTGACAGCACCACCATTGCACACAAACAGACTTCCCAGATGTCGACTTTCGATCATCTATATCGGACATGAAATCCGAGTCTGTGTATCCCTGGACTTGGAGTTCTCCGTTTACCAAAGACCAACATCATATCCTTAGTTCTTCTCAAGTACTTAAGGATACATTTCACAGAAGTCCAGTGTTCTTCACCTGGATTTGACTGATATCTGCTTGTGACACTCACAGCATGGGCTATATCAGGTCGTGTACATAGCATGGCATACATGAGGCTCCCTATTGCAGAAGCATAAGGGATCTTGCTCATGCGTTCTATTTCCTCAGGTGTGCTAGGGGCACATCTTCTTGGAAAGATGAATACCATGTCTGAAGGGTATTAATCCCCTCTTAGAGTTTTCCATACTAAACCTCTTTAGTACTTTCCTCTATGTACATCTTCTGTGAAAGTCCTAGCATCCTATTCGGTCTATCCCTATAGACCTTAATTCCTAGAATAAAGGATGCTTCACCTAGGTCTTTCATGGAGAATTCCTTGGACAACCACATCTTGACTGATGTCAACATGGGAATATCATTCCCAATAAGGAGGATGTCATCCACGTACAATACGAGGAAGACAACAGCGCTCCCACTGACCCTTTTTGAAAACACATGGTTCCTCTTCATTTTTGATGAAACCAAACTTTTTGATCACATCATTGAAACGAGTGTTCCAGCTCCGAGATGCTTGCTTAAGTCCATATATGGACCTTTGCAGCTTGCAAACCTTATGATCAGTATCACTGGATGTGAAACCTAGCGGCTGTTCCATATAGATATCTTCCTCAAGATATCCATTTAAGAATGCCGTTTTCACGTCCATTTGCCATATTTCATAATCGAAATAGGCTGCAACAGGCAAGCAATGTGCGGATGGATTTTAGCATAGCTACTGGGGAAAAGGTATCCTGATAGTCAATGCCTTCGCGTTGACTATAACCTTTTGCCACTAGTCTAGCCTTGAATGTCTCCACATTCCCATCTGCACCAATCTTTCTCTTGAAGATCCATTTACACCCAATAGGTACTATACCTTCTGGTGGATCTACCAAGGTCCAGACTTGGTTTGAGTGCATCGAGTCAATTTCTGACTGCATTGCCTCTAGCCATTTCTCGGAGTCGATATCTGATATCGCCTCGTTGTAGGTTTTGGGATCATCACCATGAGCACCATTACCTACGAGGAACATTTTCTCTACTTCCTCTGAAATAATACCTAAGTATCTTTCAGGGGGATGGAAAACTCTTTCCGATCTACGAGGTGGAGGAGGTAGTGTTCTTATTGGCTCAACCTGATTTGGTTCCAATTGGTCCTTAGCTCGTTGTACTTGTGAGACTTTCTCATCAAGCTTGAATCTGCTTTTCCAATGCCGCTATCTTGAATAAACTATTTTTCAAGAAAGATGGCATGTCGACTCACAATCACATTGTGGTCTTCTGGAATGTAGAAATAGTATCCTAATGACTCTTTAGGATATCCTATGAATCGAGCTCTAAAGGACCTAAACTCTAACTTGTCCGCTTGTTGTCTTTTGACATGAGCCGGACAACCCCAAATTCTGAGATGACTCAGACTTGGTTTCTTACCGTGCCATATCTCATACGGTGTGGTAGGAACGAATTTTAGAGGAAACCCTATTCAGTAGATAAATTGAAGTTAACAATGAGTGTCCCCAAAGAAAATCAGGGAGGTCTGTGAAGCTCATCATGGATCGAACCATATCCAATAGGGTCCGATTTCTCCATTCTGAAACCCCGTTGAGTTGAGGTGTTCCTGGTGGAGTCCATTGAGAGACTATGCCATTTTTCCTTGAGATAGTCTAGGAATTTTTGGCTAAGGTATTCACCTCCTCGATCTGATCGAAGAACCTTAATGGGTTTTTCCAGTTTGTTTTTCTACTTCATGTCTGAATTCTTTGAACTTTTCAAAAGCTTCAGACTTGTGTCTCATAAGATACACATATCCATACCTAGACAGATCATCGGTAAAGGTAATGAAGTAGACAAAATTGCCTCTAGCCGGCACATCAAATGGGCCGCACACATCAGTATGTACTAGGGCAAGGAGATCTGTGGCCCTCTCCCCATGTCCAACAAAAGGGAGTTTGGTCATTTTGCCTTGAAGACAGGATTCACAAGTTGGATATGACTCAGAAGTCAATGGACTCAATAGCCCATTTTTCTCCAATTTGTTGATCCTATCTTCTGCTATATGACCTAATCTCAGGTGCCATAGATATCTGTCGTTTGGACTATCCCTAGGTCGTTTGGCATTCACGTTTTGCTCGATAGTTAGAATAGGTACATCAATATGTAGCTGATAAAGACCATTAATAAGGAAACCATTTGCAATTTTATTTCTTTCATAAAGAATGTTACAATGGTCCTTAAAGAAGGTGAATCACATAGCCTTCTTGTGCTAAGCATGAAATAGAAATCAAATTCCTGCTAGCTGCAGGCACATAATAACAGTCTTTCAAAACTAAGTCTAAACCAGATGGTAATCGAAGAGGGTATGTTCCCACGGCTACTGCAGCAACTCTTGCTCCATTACCGACGCGTAGGATCATGTCTCCATCCCTCAGCCTCCTGCTATCCTCAAGACCCTGCATGGAAGTGCACAGATGAGCACTAGAACCAGAGTCAAGCACCCAACTGGATGCAGAAGAAATCCGTAAGGTTAGACTCAATAACGAGCATACCTCCAGAAGGACCTTCCTTCTTGTTCTTCAGGGTGGCCAGGTAAGTAGGGCAGTTCCGCTTCCAATGGCCGTCGCTGTTGCAATGGAAAATACTTTTTCTTTGACATCGGCCTTTTTCTTTGGCTCTGCCTTCTTCTTCTTTGATTCCTTCCACCTTCTGCTTTTTCACAGACTTCTTTTTCTTTCCATAAGACTTTCTTTTGGAAGAAGTCCATTCCATAGCAAGAACTGAGCCTTTAGAACCTTTCATAGAAAGCTCAGCGGTAACCAGCATATTCATTAATTCGGCCAAGGAATTTTGAAGTTTATGCATGTGGTAATTCATGATGAATTGCCCATATGCATCAGTCAAGGATTGCAGAATAATATCATTCTGCAGGTCCAAGTCTAACTTCACACCGAGCTTCTCAAGCTCTTCCATGTCCTTGATCATTGTCAGACAGTGATCTTGGACTGACTGCCCATCACGCATCTTAGCCTTAAAAAGTCATTTCGTGACTTGATATTTGGCTGCGCGACTCTGTTCACCAAACATCTCCTGTAGGTGAGCCAACATTTGGCGAGCAGTCCCGATATCCTCATGTTGGTGCTGGAGCTCATCAGACATCGAGCCCAACATGTAATATCTGGCCTTATTATCTTCGTCTATCCATTTTTCCAGAGACGCTCTCTGTTCAATGGATGGATGGGCTGGTAAGGTGGGAGGGTCCTGGTCCAGTACATGGGTTAACTTCTCGAACCCAAAACTATTTTGTAGTTCCTGAGCCAATCTTTATAATTGGGTCCAGTCAGTCTATGTGTGTCCAGGATACGTGCCAATGGGTTGGACGCAGACATTTTTCTGTATAGAGAGTCAAAGATTCTAGTTAGATACTGTAATTATTGACTTGACCAATTTATTTAGGAAATTTTATTTTTAAACAAATTAGCTCCCACTATTTTCTTGGATCCCTACACTCCCTCTGTAGAGATGCAAAAATCTCCACGATTAATGATTTCTAGTGGGTGGTGCGGTCTCACCAACTGACTCATCACCTCACCTAACAGTTATTGGTGATGGGTTAGCCAATGAGTGAACAACTCTTGTTCAATGATTCTCTAATCATGGTGCACCCAAACTTGGTCTCTAATTCATGAATCTCACCGTATCCAAAATATTGATCCACTCCTTAGTTAAGTCAGACCCACCATTTGCATAGACTGGGTTCCTAATTGAGTCTCTCACCGTATCCGAAATATTGAGCCCAACTCATCCTCCAGCCCATAGCATCCAATGCCTAATAGACATGGTTGCATCTTCCGGTGCAACTGAGCCACTGTATCCAGCCGAGAACAATCAACCCCGGGAAGGGCCCGCACATCTACAATGGTGGAAGACCTCAGACTTAATCTTTTCTTAGGGAGAATTGATTCAGGTCTCATTAAACTAGACTTGTCATAGTCATAACAATTATGACTAACCTAGTGGCATGGGTTAGCTCGGATTATTGACCACCTCAGATCAGAACTGTGTCAACAGATATGGCCAGGTAAGTGAGACCGGTGGAAGGAATATGCCATTAACTCGTACAAGAATGCATTCAGGTCGAGTAGCTTCCAATTAAAAATTAGTCGGTCGTATGTGCCAAACTTACCTTAGACACCAAATTGTTGAGCCAGAACCAATTGGGTTAGCCTACAATCCAGACTCTAACCTCTGAGCCTAATTAGGTCTTGCTTGATCGTGACTCGATCTTGACCCAGACTTAATCCTATTAGGCTGGTCAATTTAAGCATTGTTGATCCCATCTAACCAACTCTTGATTCGGTTTGATCAACCGCTTAGACCTAATTGAGCTACCCAAGCCCGAACCCAGTATTATGAATATGTCTTAGATCTGAAATTCTCAATTTTAGACCTAATTGATATTCCATAATCTTAATTTTTAATTAAGTAGGGTTCATAAACAAAATATGCACAATAAATCCTAGGGTTTCAGGATCTAGGGTTTTGCAGAAAGTAAGTTTTGGATTTTCTGATTAAGGACGAACACGCAGCACCCCTACACATCATAAGAACACCCCATCGAATGGAAAGAGAGGGCCTTTAAACCCTTCTTCATTCTTATGACCGGACGGCCAAGAGGAATGCCTTAATCAGGAACATGCAATACTACAAAATAGTTTTAGATCTATATCATATATCTCATATACAAATCAGATCTAATCATGGCATATTTTGCATACATCTCATGTATCGAATCATGCATATTTTTAGATCTAAATTATCTCATAATAATCTAAAAAATTAGATTTAAATTGATCTAATCAAAATAAATTCTAATCTAGATAATTATGTAGAACTATTCTACAACTAGTCTAGACATGCATCAATCATATCTCATATGATATTTAAAATTAAATAATTTTATTTGCTATTTTTTAGATGTTATTATAACCATTATAATATCAAAAAATAGTAAATAAATAGATCTAAAATATGATTTAATCAGATTAAATCAAAAACATGCAAGACTATTCTATAGAACTATTCTATTTTAGAACTAGTCATGCATATTTCTAATCTTAGATCCAAATCATTTAATTTTAATTTTTTCTGATTTCAGATCTGATCACATCTCATGTGACATCTAAAATCATTTATTTTTTAATTAAAATAAATTTAAAATTAGATCTAAATAATTTTAGAACCTTGGCTCTGATACCAGTTGAAGGAAAATCCTGATTTCTCGGACCAGGTTCGTTCAGATCTGATCAGATCAAGAGATATATTTCAAAAATTTTTTCTTTGATCTGTATTAGATCTGAAATATTTTAGATCTTGATTCTTATTATTTTAATAAATAAAATAAAATAAGAATAAATTAAATCAAATTTAATTTACCTGATTTGGGTAATCCTATTACCCGTTGATGATCCTGTTTGCAGCGGAAGGTTCTGGATCTAGCCACGCAAGCGCCTGGCCTCTACCGGTATCCACTCAGGCTGGATCTGGAGATCCTCTTCTTCTCTATCACACCTCCAAAAATCAGATCTGGATCTGATCTGGAGGATCTTCAAAACTCCTTTTGAAGATCAGCAGTCGTCCTTTGCAGCAGCGCAGCCTTCTAGCTTTCAGTCACCTTTCTTTGATCTGGATTGCACCAACCAAGGTCCAAAACTCCTTTTGGACGTGGAGAGGAGAGGGAGAAGGTGAGTTTGGCATGGAGGAAGGAGGGGAGAGGCAGCCTTGGGGCATGGGGTTTTCAATTTCAATTAATAACAAATCTGAGTTGGGCGCAGGGTCTTATTTATAGACTAACTGTGATCCAACTTCTCTTCTTCCCAACCAATCACAACCCTTTGTGAAATCAGATCTAAATCTGATTGGTGGGAATAGAGTCCCCTGGATTCCTCCTTAGAGGGCGCCTAAGACCAGTCAAAGTTGGTTCTTAGGAAGAACTCTAATTGGAATCCAAAAGGAGATGGAGTCCTTGTCCAACAAGGACTCCTAGGCGCCTCCAACTTGGGCACACGCCACCTAGGGTGGCGTGCGCCCTCTTCCTTGCCAGGTTCTGGTAGGGGGACAGGCCCCCACCAGCTCTCCAATAGGTGCATGACATGTGGTCAAAAGTCAAAGTGTCAATGGTCAATGTTTGACCAGTCAAAGGTAGACTTTTGACCAAAGTCAAAGAACAAGAAATGGCAGGTGACCAAAAATGGCAGGTAATGTCTTACAAAATAAGACAACCTTTTCTGACTTGGACAACCTCCAGTCAGACCATATGAAGGCCTCTGATTGAGCACAAACTCCTTTGGCTCAGACAGGACAACTTATTTATGATAGCAAAAGAAGAACGTTAGGTTCAATCGAGTGCTAGCACGATTTCCTTGAACCTAATTGAATCTCATTCAGATCAATTGAACTAGATCAGTTCAATTGATGATCACCAGATTCAAACCCTTATTTGTGTGACCCAGTTAGGTTCAGTTCTGTATGGTAATGGGATATGTCATGATCTCTATCATCGACATCATCGAAACTCCTTTCGATGGATCAGAACTCTTCTGATTCGAACAGCTAGAATGATCGATCATCTAAATCATTCTAATTGCTCCCAAAATCCACCAGTGACACCTAGCAGTATATGGTGGCAACCCATCAGAGCTGAATGCGAACCTCTTGGTGCAGCTACCTGTGTGATTAAGTTCTTCTATCTTGAGCCCCGATCAGATTAGGGTTAAGGTAAACTCGTCAAACCCTAGTCTCTGTCATATGATGTAATCATTCGATTCGAGTCCGATGTGAAAATCTAAATAGAAACTCTTTCTATTATTTCACTCTACCATGGCCATGGATTTCTGGACTTGATTCTCATGATCATCATAGGGCTGCTCCTCTACCACCGAGGTAGATAGATTCCATCTTGATGCCAATCCAGTTCCTACAATGAACATGCTATAGCCAACATACACCTCAGGGTTCCATATGGCTAGGAGACCGAGTAATGGTGTAGTCAAACTATAACACCCTCAAGGTGAACTGCCGATGCACCTCAGGTCAAAGAACCAGACACACTACTGCAGCATCGAGTCAGTCATTGACGAGAAGGTAGACTCCCTAATGACTACTCGAGGTGGTCACGCTCAGTGCCCTCGTTCTCTAACGAGTACCTGTACTCTCGCTCTGGTGTCTCCACACCGTAGACTCAAGACTCATCTACTAAATAGAAGCGATTGTACACCAACCTTCCGGATCAATCACCATCCTCGCAATGATCCTATGGTCGGAAGCAATTTATGAGTTAATAATGATTATTCATGTCTTAAATTTTCAACTCTTGAAAATATGAATTATCATTGCCATTAACTCAAAGAATGTATCACAGACACTAAATACACATATGTGATAGAAAATAACCTATTTATTGATTTTAGTCAAAATTATAATTTTGCCCCTAGAAGTGTATTACAAGTGTCAGCCAATTCTGGCTTCTAGGGCACATATATCTAACAAAGGGTGTAGCCTAGGGAGGCGTGCACTCAATGAGGATAGAAGATGGAGTCCCATATAGATAGAACTCTAGTTGCTTTGGGAAATCAAATTAGATGGTGCCAAGATGACTTATTTGACCCAGTATTGGCACTACCTAAGGAGAGTTTTGTAGGACTCTAATCTGATTGGATTAGATGATGTCATCCCACCAATCAGATTTAGATCTGATTGCACAAAGGGTTGTGATTGGCCAGGATGATGCGGCACTGCATGGTGCAGCAGGATCTATATAAACCCTATCTGCGCCTAAAATTTAGTTGTTCTGACTTTAGCCCATGCCACATAGCCCCTCTCCCTCCTTCTCCATGCCACCCTCTGATCCTCTCTCTCCTATCCATGCCCAAGGGACTTTGGACACGAAGAAGGTGCGATCCAAGCAAGTGAAAGTCGCGAGAAAAGGAAGAAGGCAGTAATGCTGCAGGAGACAATGGCTATTCTTCAAAAGTCATTTTGAAGACCTTTAAGATTAGATCTAGATCTGATTTTTAGAGAATTGATTGAGAAGAAGAAGATCTTTAGATCCCATCCGAGTGGATACCGATAGAGGCCAGGCACTTGTGTGGCTACATCCAAAATCTCAGGCAAGCATCAGGATCATCACAGGATAATTAGATTACCCAAAACAAAGGTATAATTAAATTAGATTTAATTTTATTTTTATTATTAGATCAATAAGATTAGATCTGAGGAGTCTCAAACCTTATTAGAATCTTAGAAATTTTTTTTTAAAATATTCCTCCTGATCCAATCAGATCAGAACGAATCTGACTCAAAAAATAGGTTTTTCCCTTCACTTTGATCAATGCTTTAAATCCCATTAAAAACCATCAAAATCAGCCTAATCAACATCAGATTGAATTTGGGCCATCGGATCTATTGATCTGGATGTTTTCAGCCATTCGATTGGATAAAAAAAGCCACTAGAGAAGTCCTGATAACATCTAGATTTAATTTCCACCATTCGATCACCCTCAAGGTGGATTTTGCCCATCGGATCATGTGTAGATGCTGAGCACTTTCTAAATTAAGCTAGGAAACCACCTCCGTCATTGGATTTAAACTAGTTGCATTGAGGTCCGTCGGATTGCACTTCATTATTCCCATGGACCACCTAGACCAGGCTGACCTTTGCCAACTAGTAGCTGATGTGCCACTTGAAATTACAAAATTAACCCTGTACGTCATGATAAAAAATCTATAGATCCTTTAAGGGTCTACGTGCACTGAGTTGGCATGAGGTCCTGAAGAAAAAAACCTATTTTCTGAATCAGGTTCGTTCAGATATGATTGGATCAAGAGGGATATTTTAAAAATTTTTCTCTAAGATCCTAATTAGATCTGAGACTCCTCAGATCTGATCTTATTGAACTGATAATAAAAATAAAATAAAAATTAAATCTAATTTAATTATACCTTTATTTTGGATAATTCAATTATCCTATGATGATCCCGATGTTTGTCTGAGGTTGTGGATGTAGCCATGAAAGCGCCTGACCTCTACCAGTATCCACTTGGGTAGGATCGAGAGATCTTCTCCATTTCAATTAATCCTTCAAAAATCAAATCTAGATCTGATCTTGAAGGTCTTCAAAACTCCTTTTGAAGAATAGTCATTATCTCTTGTAACAATGCTGCCTTCTTCCTTTCCTGGCGCCTCTCACTTGCTTGGATCGCACCTTATTCATGCCCAAAACCCTTTAGGCATGAAGAGGAGAGAGAGGACCATAGGATGGCATGGAGAAGGAGGGAGAGAGGCTATGTGGTGTGGGCTAAAGGCAAAAGCATTAAAAACTAGGCGTAGATAGGGTTTATATAGACCTTGCTGTGCCATGCAGTGCCTCATCATCCCAACCAATCACGGTCCTTTGTGCAATCAGATCTAAATCTAATTGGTGGGATGACATCAGCTAATCCAATTAGATGAGAGACCCTCAAAACCCTCCTAAGGTGGTGCCAAGACTGTGTCAAACAAGAATTCTTGGTGCCATAGAGTTAAATCCCCTGAAGCAACCCTAGAGTCTCATCTGTATGGGACTCCTCCTTTATCCTCATGATGCACATGCCTCCCTAGGCATGTGCCCTCTTCCTATCTATATTTTATTAGGAGACAAGGCCCTAGGTACTCTCCTATAGGCATATGATACATGGGCAGATGTCCAAGTGTTCAGAGTCAACATTTGAGCAATGTTCGAAAATAGAAATTAGCAGGTGACCAAAAATGGTAGGTGTTATCCTAAATTTATCTCATAAATTAAGACAACCCTTTTCTAATTTAGACAAGCTCCAGTCAGACTAAGTAAAGATTTCTGAGTGAGCCAAAACATATTTGGCTTAGTCGAGACAAGCTATAATGATTATTAAAGGAGAACATTAGGCTCAATCGTGTGCTAGCATGATTTTCTTGAACCTAATTGAATCTTATTCAAATCAATTGAATTGGGTTAGTCCAATTGATGACATCCATATAAACCCTTATTTGTATGATCCAGTTAGGTTCAATTTTGCAAGGTAATGGGATATGTCGCGATCTCTATCATCGACATCATCGAAATACCTTTCGATGGATTAAAACTTTTCTAATTTAGATAACTAGTATGATTGATCATCTAAATCATTCTAATTGCTCTCAAAATCCACCATTGACACCTAGCAGCATATGGTGGCAACCCATCAGAACTGAAAGCAAACCACTCGGTGCAATTACCTGTATGATTAGGTTCCACTATCTTGAGCCCCAATCGAATTAGGGTTAAGATGATCTCGTCAAACCTTAATATCCGTCATATGAATTAATCATTCGATTCAAGTCCAATGTGAAAACCCTAATATAAACTCTTTCTATTATTTCACTCTACCATGGCCATGGGCTTATGGACTTGATTCTCATGATCATCATAGGGTTGCTCCTCATCTATCGAGGTAGATAGATCTCTTATTGGTGCAATCCAAAAGCTATAATGAACATGCTAGAGCCAACATACACCTCAGGATTTCAAATGGCTAGGAGACCGAGTTATGGTGTAGTCAAACTATAACACCTTCAATATGAACTATCGATGCACCTCAAGTCAAAGAATCAGACACACCACTACAGCTTCGAGCCAGTCATCGATGAAAAGGTACACTTCCTCATGACTGCTCGAGGTGATCACGCTCAGTGTCCTCGTTCTCTAACAAGTATCTATACTCTTGCTCCGATATCTCTACACTATAGACTTAAGACTCATCTATCCTAAAGAAGCGATCGTACACCAACCTTCTAGATCAATCACCATCCTCATGATGATCCTACGATCGAGAGCATTTTATGAGTTAATAATGAAAATTCATATCTTAAATTTTTAACTCTTAAAAATATGAGCTATCGTTACCATTAACTCAAGGGATGTATCACAGATACTTTCAAATATACACTATGATAGAAAATAATCCATTTTATTATTTATAGTCAAAATTATAATTTTGCCCTTAGATGTGTATTACAAGTGTCAGCCAATTTGACTTTTTGGGCACATATATCTAAGAATCTCCCACTTGACCTAAAGCCAATTGGCTACAAATCTAAATCCCATCTTCTCAAGATGGGCTTCAATCTTCTACTAGCCCAATGGCTTTATAAGTGGGTTTGCCGCATTGTCTGCTGAGTTATCTCTCTTAAGCTCGGCATAATCTTTCTCGAGGTAATTGCGGATGAGGTGGTATCGCTGCTCGATGTGCTTGAATTTCTAGTAAGACCTCGGCTCCTTAGCAAGAGCTATGGCACCATTATTATCGCAGTATAGAGGAATGGCATCCGATGGCATCACTACGATCTCTATAGTGAACTTCTTGTACCAGAATGCCTTCTTCATAACTTTTGATGCAACGATGTACTCTACTTCCATGGTGGAGTCTGCTATCACTGTCTGCTTGGAACTCTTCCAACTGACTGCACCACCATTATACACAAATAGACTCCTAGATGTCGACTTTCGATCATCTATATCAGACATAAATTTCGAGTCTACATACCCCTGAACTTGGAGTTCTCCATTACCAAAAACCAACAACATATCCTTAGTTCTTCTCAAGGCTTTAAGGATACATTTCACAAAATTTTAGTGTTCTTCACCTGAATTTGACTGATATCTACTCGTGACACTCACAGCATGGGCTATATCAGGTCGTGTACATAACATGGCATACATGAGGCTTCCTATTGCTGAAGCATAAGGGATCTTGCTCATGCATTCAATCTCCTTAGGTGTGTTGGGATACATTTTCTTGGAGAGATGAATGCCACGTCTGAAGGGTACCAATCCCCTCTTGGAGTTTTCCATGCTAAACCTCTTTAGCACTTCCTCTATGTACATATTCTGTGAAAGACCTAGCATCCTATTTAGTCTATCTCTATAGACCTTAATCCCTAGAATGAAGGATGCTTCTCTAATGTCTTTCACGAAGAATTCTTTAGATAACCATATTTTAACTATGGTCAACATGGGAATATCATTCCCAATAAAGAGGATATCATCCACGTACAGTACGAGGAAGACAATAGCGCTCCCACTGATCCTTTTGAAAATACATGATTCCTCCTCATTCTTAATGAAACCAAATAATTTGATCACATCATTAAAATGAGTATTCCAGCTCCGAGATGCTTACTTAAGTCCATATATGGACTTTTGTAGCTTACATACTTTGTGATCAGCATCACTGAATATAAAACCTAGCAGCTGTTCCATATAGATATCTTCCTTAAGGTATGCATTTAATAATGCCATTTTCACGTCCATTTGCCATATTTCATAATCAAAATAGGCTGCAACAGCAAGCAATGTGCGGATGGATTTTAGCATGGCTACTAATGAAAAGATGTCCTAATAGTCAATGCCTTCGCGCTCACTATACCCTTTTGCCACTAATCTAGCTTTGAATGTCTCCACATTTCCATCTGCACCAATCTTTCTCTTATAGATTCATTTATACCCAATAGGTACTATACCTTCAGATGGATCTACCATGGTCTAGACTTGGTTTGAGTGCATCGAGTCAATGTCTGACTTCATTGCCTCTAACCATTTCTCAGAGTCGATATCTGATACCGCCTTATCATAGATTTTGGGATCATCACCATGAACCCCATTACCTACGAGGAATATTTCCTCTACTTCCTCCAAAATAGTACCTAAGTACCTCTCAGGGGGACGGAAAATCCTTTCTGATCTATGAGGTGGAGGAGGTAGTGATTGTATTGGCTCAACCTGATTTAGTTCCATAGGATCCTTAGCTCGTTGCTCTAGGGAGACTTTCTCCTCGAGCTTGATCTGCTTTTTAATGCCACCATTTTGAATAAACTATTTTTCAAGAAAGATGGCATGTCGACTCACAATCACATTATGATCTTCTGGAATGTAGAAATAATATCCTAATAACTCTTTAAGATATCCTATGAATTGAGCTCTAAGGGACCTATAGTCTAACTTATATGCTTATTGTCTTTTAACATAAGCCGAAGAACCCCAAATTCTGAGATGACTCAGACTTGGTTTCTTACCATGCCATATCTCATATGGTGTGGTAGGAACGATTTTAGAGAAAATCCTATTTAGTAAATATATAGCAGTTAACAGACTATGTTCCCAAAGAAAATCTAGAAGGTCTATGAAGCTCATCATGGATTGTACCATATCTAATAGGATCAGATTTCTCTATTCTGAAAACCCATTGAGTTGAGGTATTTCAGGTAGAGTCCATTTAGAGACTATGCCATATTGCTTGAGATAGTCCAAGAAGTTTTGACTAAGGTATTCACCTCCTCGATCTGATTGAAGAACCTTAATGGGTTTTTCAATTTGCTTTTTCACTTCATGTCTAAATTCTTTAAATTTTTCAAAGGCTTCAGACTTATGTCTCATAAGATATACATGCCCATACCGAGATAAATCATCAATAAAGATTATGAAGTAGACAAAGTTGTCTCTAGCCGACACATCAAATAGGCTACACACATCAGTTTGTACTAGGACAAGTGGATCCATGGCCCTTTTTCCATGTCCTACAAAAGAGAGCTTAGTCATTTTGCGATGAAGACATGATTCACAAATTGAATATGACTCAGAAGTCAACGAACTCAATAACCCAATTTTCTCTAATTTGTTAATCCTATCTTCTGCTATATGATCTAGCCTTAGGTGCCATAGATACCTATCATTTGGACTATTCCTGGATCATTTTGATCCTATGGCATTCATATTTTGCTCGATATTAAAGATAGATACGTCAATATGTAACTGGTAGAGACTATTAATAAGAAAATCACTTGCAATTTTATTTCTTTCATAAAAAATATTACAATGATCCTTAAGAAAACTAATTACATTGCCTTCTAGTGCTAAACATGAAACAGAAATCAAATTTCTACTTGTAGCAGGCATATAATAACAATCCTTGAGTACTAAATCTAAGCCAGATAGTAGTCAAAGAGGGTAGGTTTCCATGGCCATAATAGTAACCCTTGCTCCATTTTTGACAAGTAGGATCATCTCACCATCCCTCAACCTCCTGCTATCCTCAAAATCCTGCATGGAAGTGCACAAATGAGTACTAGAATTGGAGTCAAGCAACTATCTGGATGCAGAAGAAACCATAAGGTTAGATTCAATAACGAGCATGCCTCCAGAAGGACTTATCTCCTTCTTATTCTTCAGGATGGCCAGGTACGTAGGGCAGTTTCGCTTTCAGTAGCCATCAGTATTACAATGGAAATACTTTTCTTTGTCAGCAGCCTTCTTCTTCAGCTCTGCCTTCTTTTTCTTTCCACCTTCCATCTTCTGCTTTTTCACAGACTTCTTCTTCTTTCTGAAAGACTTTCTCTTGGAAGAAGTCCATTCCATAGCAAGTACTGAGCCTTTAGATCCTTTCATAGAAAGCTCAGCAGTAACCAACATATTCATAAGCTTGGTTAGAGTATTTTAAAGTTTATGCATATGGTAGTTTATGACGAACTATCCATATGCATCAGTCAAGGATTGCAAAATTATATCATTCTACAGATCTTGGTCTAACTTTACTCCAAGCTTCTCAAGCTTTTCTAAGTCCTTGATCATCATTAGATAACGATCTTGGACTGACTGCCCATCATGCATTTTAGCCTTAAATAGTCGTTTGGTGACCTGATATTTGGCTACGTGACTCTATTCACCAAACAACTCTTGCAGGTGAGCCAACATTTGGCGGACAGTCTTGATATCTTCATATTGGCACTGAAGCTTATCGGACATCGAGTCCAACATGTAGTATCTGACTTTATTATCTTCATCCATCCACTTATTAAGAGACGCTCTCTGTTCAGCGGACAGACGAGCTGGTAAGGTGGGGCAATCCTGATCCAATACATTAGTCAACTTCTCAAAATGCAAAATAATTTTGAAGTTTTAGAGCCAATCCTTATAATTAGGTCTGGTCAGTCTATGGGTGTCCAAGATATAGGCTAGTGGGTTGGATGTAGATATTTTTTCTTTTCCTATAGAGAGTTAAAGTTTCTAGTTAGATTTTGTAATTAAGACTTGACTAATTTATTTAGGAGTTTGATTTTTAAATAAATTAGCTTCCACTATTTTTTTGGATCCCTATACTTTCTCTATAGAGATCCAAAAATCTCCACAATTACTAATTTCTAGTGGATGGTGCAGTCCCACCAACTGACTCATCACCTCACCTAACAGTTATTGATGATCGGTTAGCCAATGAGTGAACAACTCTTGTCCAATGATTTTCTAATCATGGTGCACCCAAACTTGATCTCTAATTTATGAATCTCACCATGCTTGGAATATTGATCCACTCCTTAGTTAAGTCAGATTCACCATTTGCATAGATTGGATTCTTTATTGGATCTCTCACCATATCTAGAATATTGAGCCCAATCCATCCTCTAGCCCATAGCATCAAATGCCTAATAGACATGGTTGCATCTTTTCGGTGCAACTAAACCACTATGACCAGTTGAGAACAATCAATCCTGGAAAGAGCCTACACATCTACAATGGTGGAAGACCTTAGACTTAATCTTTTCTTAGGAAGATTTGATTTAGGACTCTTTAAACTTGACTTGACATAGCCATAACCATTATGACTAACCTAATGGCATGGGTTAGCTCAGATTGTTAGCCATCTTAGATTAGGACTGGGTCGATAAATATGGCTAGGTAAGTGAGATCGATGGAAGGGATATATTATTAACTCGACAAGAATGCATTCAAGTCGAGTAGCTCCCAATTAAAAATCAATCGATCGTATCTGCCAAACTTACCTTAAACACCAAATTATTGAGCCAGAACCAATCGGATTAGCCTATAATCCAGACTCTAACCACTGAGCCTAATTAGGTCTTAACTCAATCGATCAGTCATGTGACTCAACCTTGACCTAGACTTAATCATATTAGGCTGGTTAATTTAAGCACTCTTGATCCCACCTAACCAACTCTTGATTTGATTTGATCAACCGCAAGACCTAATTGAGCTATCCAAGTCCAAACCCAATTTTATGAATATATCTTAGATCTAAAAATTTTTAATTTTAGATCTAATATATTTCATAATATTAATTCTTAATTAAGTTTAGGGTTCATAAACAAAACATGTACATAAAATTTTAGGGTTTCAGGATCTAGGGTTTGCAGAAAATAAGTTTTTAATTTTTGATTAAGGTCGAATGTGCAGCACCCCTACACACCATAAAAATACCCCATCGAATGGAAGGAGAGGGCCTTTAAACTCTACTTTGTTCTTATAACCGAACAGCCAAGGAGAATGCCTCAATCAGAAACATGATAAATCTATAAAACTAGTTAGATCTACATCATATATCACATATATAAAAATTGATCTAACTAAAAACATGTTTTGCATACATCTCATGTATCATATCATGCATATTTTTAGATCTAAATTATCTCATAAATATCTAAAAAATAAGATTTAAATTTGATCATATCAAATTAAAATTTATTCTAGATAATTTTGTAGAACTATTCTACAACTAATCTAAACATGCATCTATCATATCTCATATGAACAAATTAAATAAATTTATTTTTCATTTTTTAGATCTAATTATAATATTTATAATATCAAAATAATAAATAAATAGATTAAAAATTGAAAATCAAATTAAATTATAATTATGCTAGACTACACATAGAATAATTCTATTCCTAGTCTAGTCATGCATCTCATACATCTTAGATCTAGATTATTTAATTTTTAATTTTTTAATTTTAGATCTAATCACATCTAATGTGACATCTAAAATATCTAATTATTAGATCAAAAATAAATAAAATTAGATTTAAAATTTTGAACCTGGCTCTATACCAATTGAAGGAAAAAACCTATTTTTTGGATCAGGTTCGTTCAGATCTGTTGGATCAAGAGATATTTTAAATTTTTTTTTAAGATTTAATTAGATCTGAGATCTCAATCTAATCTTATTAATCTAATAAAAATAAAATAAAATTAAATCTAATTTAATATACCTTTATTTTGGATAATCCAATTACCCGTGATGATCTCGATGTTTGCCTGAGGTTCTGGATGTAGCCACGCAAGTGCCTGGCCTCTACTTATCCACTGCAGGATTTGAAATCTTCTTCTTCTCAATCAATCCTCCAAAAATCAGATCTAATCTTATCTTGAAGGTCTTCAAAACTTTTTGAAGAACTCCTTGTCTCTTGCAGCAGTGCTGCCTTCTTCCTTTTGGGCCTTTCACTTGCTTGGATCGCACCTTATTCATGCCCAAACCCCTTGAGCATGGAGAGGAGAGAGAGGCCAGAGGGTGGCATGGAGAAGGAGAGAGAG
>QRFJ01004044.1:82638-228022 GCA_006176705.1 Cocos nucifera | reverse complement strand
GCTGTTCGAATCAGAAGAGTTCTGATCCATCGAAAGGAGTTTCGATGATGCCGATGATAGAGATCATGACATATCCCATTTACCATACAGAACTTGAACCTAACTGGATCACACAAACAAGGGTTTGAATCTGGTGATCATCAATTGAAACTGATCTAGTTCAATTGATCTAATGAGATTCAATTAGGTTCAGGAAGATCGTGCTAGCACTTAGATTGAACTAACATTCTTCTTTTGCTATCATTAAAATAGTTATCCTGTCTGAGCCAAAGGAGTTTGTGCTCAAACAAACCTTCATATGGTCTGACAGGAGGTTGTCCAAGTTAGAAAAGGTTGTCTTATTTGTAAGATACTACCTGCCATTTTTGGTCACCTGCCATTTCTTGTTCTTTGACTTTTGGTCAAAAGTCTACCTTTGACTGGTCAAACATTGACCATTGACACTTTGACTTTTGACACATGTCATGCACCTATTGGGAGAGCTGGTGGGGGCCTGTCCCCCTGCCAAAACCTGGCAAGGAGAAGGGCGCACGCCACCCTAGGCATGTGCCCAAGTTGGAGGCGCCTAGGAGTCCTTGTTGGACAAGGACTCCATCTCCTTTTTGGATTCCAATTAGAGTTCTTCTAGAACCAACTTTGACTGGTCTTAGGCACCCTCTAAGGGAATCCAGGGGTCTCTATCCCACCAATCAGATTTAGATTGATTTCACAAAGGATTGTGATTGGTTGGAGGAAGAGGAGTTGGATCACGCTTAGTCTATAAAAGAGACCTACAGCCCAACTCAGATTCAAAGCATTCAATTGAGAAACCCCACGCCCCAAGGCTGCCTCTCCCCTCCTTCTCCATGCCACAGTCTCTTCTCCCCTTGCTCTCCACATCCAAAAGGAGTTTTGGACCTTGGTTGGTGCGATTCAGATCAAAGAAAGGCGATCAAAAATAAGAAGGCTGCGCTTGCTGACAAGACGATTGCTCATCTTCAAAGAGTTTTGAAGATCTCCAATCAGATCCAGATCTAATTTTTAGAGGTGTGATAGGAAGAAGAGGATCTCCAGATCCAACCCAAGTGATACTGTAGAGGCCAGGCACTTGCGTGGCTAAGATCCAGAACTTCCGCTGCAAACGGATCATTCAATAGGGTAATAGGATTCCCAGATCAGGTAAATTAAATTTGATTTAATTTATCTTTTAATTTTTATTTTATTAAAATAACAAGAATCAGATTTGAAACATATCAATATCTAATTGGGATCGAGAGAAAAAATTTTGAAATATATCTCTTGATCTGATCAGATCTGAATGAACCTGGACCGAGAAATCAGGATTTCCCTTCAACTGGTATCAGAGCCATGGTTCTAAATTATTTAGATCTTGATTTTAAATTTATTTAATTAGAAAATAATTATTTAGATATCCATGAGATATGATCAGATCTGAAATCAGAAAAAAATTAAAATTAAATAATTGGATCTAAGATTAGAAGATATGTATGATTAGTTCTGAATAGAATAGTTCTATAGAATTTCTTGCATATGTTTGATTTATCTGATTAAATCATGTTTTAAGTCTTTTTTATTTCTATTTTTTTGATATTATAAGTGTTATATAACATCTAAAAAATAGCAAATAAAATTATTTAATTTTTTGAATATCATATGAGATATGATTGATGCATGTCTAGCTAGTTGTAGAATAGTTCTACATAATTATCTAGATTAGAATTATTTTGATAAGATCAATTTAAATCTAATATTTTAGATTATTATTGAGATATATAGATCTAAAAACATGCATGATTTGATACATGAGATGTATGCAAAAATATGCCATGATTAGATCTACTTTATATATGAGATATAATTATAGATTGATATTTATTTTGTAGTATTGAATGTTCCTGATTAAGGCGGTTCCTCTTGGCCGTCCGGTCATAAGAATGAAGAAGGGTTTAAAGGCCCTCTCTTTCCATTCGATGGGGTGTTCTTATGATGTGTAGGGGTGCTGCGTGGTTCATCCTTAATCAGAAACCCAAAACTTACTTTTTGCAAACCCTAGATCCTGAATCTAGGATTTATTGTGCATATTTTATTTATGAACCCTACGTTAATTAAGAATTAAGGTTTATGGAATATTAATTAGGTCTAAAAATTGAATTTTAGATCTAAGACATATTCATAATACTGGGTTCGGGCTTGGTAGGCTCAATTAGATCTAAGCGTTGATCAAACCGAATCAAGAGTTGGTTAGATGGGATCAACAATGCTTAAATTGACCAGCCTAATAGGATTAAGTCTGGGTCAAGATGAGTCACGATCAAGCAAGACCTAATTAGGCTCAGAGGTTAGAGTCTGGATTGTAGGCTAACCAATATGGTTCTGGCTCAACAATTTGGTGTCTAAGGTAAGTTTGCATAGATGACCGACTAGTTTTTAATTGGAAGCTACTCGACCTGAATGCATTTTTGTACGAGTTAATGGCATATTCCTTCCACCGATCTCACTTACTTGCCATATCTGTTGACACAGTATTCTGATTCTGAGTGGTCAATATCGAGCTAACCCATGCACTAGGTTAGTCATAATTGTTATGACTAAGCCAAGTCTAGTTTAATGAGACCTGAATCAATTCTCCCTAAGAAAAGATTAAGTCTAGATCTTCCACCATTGTAGATGTGCGGTACCCTCCGGGGTTGATGTGATTCTGGTGGATTACAGTGCTCACTCATGCACCGGAACACTGCAGTCCACTCATTGCCTATTACGGCATTGGATGCTATGGCTAGAGATGAGTTAGCTCAATGATTCTCGGATATGGTGAAGACTCAATTAGGAACCCAGTCATGCAAATGGTCGGTCTTGACTTAAACTAAGGAGTGGATCAAATTTTTGATAAACGGTTGAGATTCAGTGATTAGGAGACCAAGTTCTGTGCACCATGATTAGAGAATATATTGGAACAAGACGTTGTTCACTTCATTGGCTAACCATTCACCAATAACTGTTAGGTGAGGTGAGGTAGTGGGTGGACCGCACCACCCACTAAAAATCCATTAATCGTGGAGATTTTATCTCTACAGAGGGAGTGTAGGGATCCGAGAAAATAGTGGGGAGTAATTTGTTTAAAAATAAAATCCCTAAATAAAATTTGGTTTAAGTCAAAATTACAATATCAACTAGGAATTCTTTGACTCTCTACAGGATATGTCTGCATCAACCCATTGGCACGTTATCCTGGACACATAGACTAACCGGACCCAATTATAAAGATTGGCTCAAGAACTTACAAAAATTGGTTTTTGGGTTTTGAGAAAGTTACCCATTTGGACCAGGACCCTCCCATATTTATCAGGCCGTCCATCTGTTGAACAGAGAGGTTCTCTGGAAAAATGGATTGATGAAGATAAATATGGCTTAGATATTACATGTTGGCTCGATGTCTGATTGAGCTTCCGAGCGCAACATGAGGATATCGAGACTGCTCGCCAAATGTTGCTCACCTTACAGAGATGTTTGGTGAACAGAGTCCGCAGCCAAATATCAATCACCAAAATGACTTTTTAAAGGCTAGATGCATGATGGGCAGGTCAGTCCAAATCACTGTCTGACAATTGATCAAGGACATGAAGAGCTTGAGAAGCCGATGTGAAGTTGGACTTTGGACCTGAGATGATATCATCTGCAATCCTTGACTGATGCATTGGGCAATTCTCGATGAATTACCACATGCATAAACTTCAGGAATCTTGGCCGAGTTAATGATTATGCTAGTTACCGTAGGCTTTCTATGAAAGGTTCTAAAGGCTTAGTTCTTGCATGGAATGGACTTTCTTCCAAAAGAAGTCTTATGGAAAGAAAAAGAAGTCTCGTGAAAAAAGCAAAGGTGAAGATCAAAAGAAGAAGATGGCAGAAGAATCGAAAGAAAAGGTCGATGCAAAGGAAAGTGTTTCCATTGCAACACAGCGACGGCCTTGGAAGTGAAACTGGCCTACTTACCTTGCCACCCTGAAGAACAAGAAGAAAGGTCCTTCTGGAGGTATGCCTTATTGGTCTAACTTACGGTTTCTTTCTGGCATCCAGTTGGGTGTGACTCTGGTTCTAGTGCTCATCTTGCACGTTCCATACAGGATCTTGAGGGATAGCACGAGGCTGAGGATGAGACATGATCCTACGCGTGTAATGGAGTAAGAGTTGCTGTAGTAGCCGTGGGAACATTCCTCTATGATTACCATCCCGATTTAACTTAGTTTTTGAAAGACTGTTATTTGTGCCTACGCCAGCTAGAATTTGATATTTTGTTATGCTTAGCAAAAAGTATGTATCACCTTCTTCTAAGGATATCTATAACTTCTTTATGAAAAGAAATAAAAATTGCAAATGGTTTCTTATTATGGTCTTTCAGTACATATTGATGTACCTATTATAAACTATCGAGCAATCCAACGACCTAGGATAGTCCAAATGACAGATATCTATGCACTTGAGATAGGTCATATAGCAGAAGACTAGAATCAACAAATTGGATCCTTAGAATGATCGATCATCTAAATCATTCTAATTGCTCCCAAAATCCACCAGTGACACCTAGCAGTATATGGTGGCAACCCATCAGAGCTGAATGCGAACCTCTTGGTGCACTACTATGTGATTCAGTTCTTCTATCTTGAGCCCCGATCAAGATTAGGGTTTAGGTGAACTCGTCAAACCCTAAGTCTCTGTCATATGATGTAATCATTCGATTCAGTCTAATATGAAAATCTAAATAGAAACTCTTTTCTATTATTTCACTCTACATGGCCATGGATTTTTGGACTTGATTCTCATGATCATCATAGGGCTACTCCTCTACCACCGAGGTAGATAGATTCCATCTTGATGCAATCCAGTTCCTACAATGAACATGTCATAGCCAACATACACTCAGGGTTCCATATGGCTAGGAGACCGAGTAATGGTGTAGTCAAACTATAACACCCTCAGTGAACTGCCGATGCATCTCAGTCAAAGAACCAGACACACTACTACACATCGAGTCAGTCATTGACGAGAAGGTAGACTCCCTAATGACTACTCGAGTGGTCATGCTCGTGCCCTCGTTCTCTAACGAGTACCTGTACTCTCGCTTTGATGTCTCCACACCGTAGACCAAGACTCATCTACTAAAGAGAAGCGATTGTACACCAACCTTCTGGATCAATCACCATCCTCAGGATGATCCTATGGTCGGGAGCAATTTATGAGTTAATAATGATTATTCATGTCTTAAATTTTCAACTCTTGAAAATATGAATTATCATTATCATTAACTCAAAGGATGTATCACAGACACTAAATACACATATGTGATAGAAAATAACCCATTTATTGATTTTAGTCAAAATTACAATTTTGCCCCTAGAAGTGTATTACAAGTGTCAGCCAATTCTGGCTTCTAGGACACATATATCTAACAGAGAGCCCTTGCTTGGATCATAACTCTGTTAGATATGTGTGCCCTAGAAGCCAGAATTGGCTGACACTTATTATACACTTCTAAGGGAAAATTATAATTTTGACTATAAATAATAAAATGAATTATTTTCTATCATAATGTGTATTTAGTGTCTGTGATACATCCCTTAAGTTAATGGCAATGATAGTTCTTATTTTCAAGAGTTGAAAATTGAAGACATGAATTTTTATTATTAACTCATAAAATGCTCCTAACCATAGGATCATCATGAGGATGGTGATTGATCTAGAAGGTTGGTGTACAATCGCTTCTTTATAGTAAATGAGTCTTGAGTCTACGGTGTAGAGATACTAGAGCGAGAGTACATGTACTTGTTAGAGAATGAAGGTACTGAGCATGACCACCTCGAGCAGTCATTAGAAAGTCTACCTTCTCGTCGATGACTGGCTCGAAGCTGCAGTTGTGTATCTAGTTCTTTGACCTGAGGTGCATTGGCAGTTCACCTTGAGGGTGTTATAGTTTGACTACACCATGACTCGATCTCCTAGTCATTCGAAATCCTGAGATGTATGTTGGTTATAGCATGTTCATTATAGGAATTGGATTGCACCAATAGGGAATCTATCTACCTCGATAGATGAGTAGCCTTATGATGATCTTGAGAATAAGTCCATAAGCCCATGGCCATGGTAGAGTGAAATAATAGAAAGTGTTTTTATTAAGATTTTTACATTGGACTTGAATTGAATGATTAATCATATGATGGATATTAGGGTTTGATGAGATTACCTTAACCCTAATCCAGTCAGGGCTCAAGATAGAAGAACTTAATCATACAGGTAACTATAACGAGAGGTTCATTTTCTATTCTGATGGGTTGCCATCATATGCTGCTAGGTGTCACTGGTAGATTTTGAGAGCAATTAGAATGATTTAGATGATCAATCATACTAGTTGTCCGAGTCAAAAATATTCTGATCCATCGGAAGGTGTTTTGATGATGTCGATGATAGAGATCATGACATATCTCATTATCATACGAAACTAAATCTAACTGGATCACACAAATAAGGATTTCGATCTGGATATCATCAATTAGACTAACCCAGTTCAATTAATTTAAATTAGATTCAATTAGGTTCAAGGAAATCGTGCTAGCACACGATTGAGCCGAATGTTCTCCTTTAATTATCATTTAGATTTGTCTTGACTGAGCCAAATGTGTTTGGACTCACTCAGGTACCTTTACTTGGTCTGACTAGAGCTTGTCTAGATTAGAAAAGGGTTGTCTTAATTTTTGAGATGAATTTGAGACAACACCTACCATTTTTCATCACTTGCTAAATCCTGTTTCGGACATTTGGTCAAACATTGATTTTTGAAACTTAGACATCTGCCCATTTGTCAAGCCATCATAGGAGAAAGTTCTTGGACTAGTCCACCTACTAAAAAGTAGATGGATAAAGGGTGCATGCCTAGGGAGGCGTATGCCCATGGATAAAGCATCTAGAGTCCTGTACAGATGGGATTCCAGTTGCTTCAGGGATTCTACTTGGATGGCGCCTAGAAGACTGCTTTGACCCAGTCTTGGTGCCATCTAATGATGATTTAGAGGGGCTCTCATCTGATTGGATCAAATGATATCATCCCACCAATCAAATTTAGATTTGATTGCATAGAAAGCCATGATTGGCTGGGATGATGTGGCACTGCATGGCGCAATAGGGTCTATAAAAATCCTGTCTGCGCCAAGATCAAAGATGCTTGACCCATTGCCCATGCCACAAGGTTGCCCCTCTTCCTCCTCCATGCTAGCTTTAGGTGTTCTCTCTCCTATCCATGCCCAAGAATTTTTGGGCACAAGTTTGGTGTGATCCAAGTAAGAGAAAGATGACAAGAAAAAGAAGAAGGTAGCACTACTGCAAGAGATAACTCACATCTTGAAAAGGAGTTTTGAAGATCTTCAAAATCATATCCAGATTTGATTTTTGGAGAAGTGAAAAAAAAGGAGGAGATCTTCAGATCCTACCTAAGTGGATACTGATAGAGGCCAGGCACTTGCATGGCTAGATCTAGAACCTCAGGCAGACATTAGGATCATCAGAGGATAATTAGATTACCCGCAATAAGAAAAAATTAAACTAGATTTAATTTATTTGTTATTTTATTTTATTTTCTTTTATTAGATTAATAATATTAGATCTAAAAAATCTTAGATCTGATATGGATCCAAGATAAAATTTTTTGAAATATCTCTCTTGATTCAATCAGATCTGAACGAACCTAATCTAGAAAACTAGATTTTTCCTTCAACTGGTATCAGAGCCAGGTTGCATTTTTCATTAGATCTAATTTTATTTTAATTTTGATCTGATAATTTGATGATTTTAGATGTCACATTAGATATGATTAGATCTAAAATTAGAAATTAAAAAAAAAATAATTTAGATCTAAGTTGTACAAGATGCATGACTAGTTGTAGAATAGAATTGTTCTATGTATATTCTAGCATGATCATAATTTAATTTAATTTGTTATAATTTTTAGATCTATTTATTTTTTATTTTTTAATATTATAAATATTATAATAAGATCTAAAAAATAGAAAATAAAGTTATTTATTTTTTGTTCATATGAGATATGATGAATGCATGCTAGACTAGTTGTAGAATAGTTCTACATAATTATCTAGAATAGATTTTAATTTGATATGATTAATTTAAATTTAATTTTTTAGATAATTATGAGATAATTTAGATCTAAAAATATGCATGATATGATACATGAAGATGTATGCAAAACATGTTTATAGTTAGATCAATTTTTCATATGTGAGATATATGATGTAGATCTAACTAGTTTTGTAGTTTTCATATTTTTGATTAAAGATATTCCCCTTGGCTATCCAGTCATAAGAATAAAGTAGGATTTAAATATCCTCTCCTTCCATTCGATGGGGTGTTCTTATGATGTGTAGGGGTGCTGCGTGTTCGTCCTTAATTAGAAACCTAAAACTTATTTTTTGCAAAATCCTAGATCCTGAAATCCTAGAATTTTATTTACATATTTTGTTTGTAAATTCTAAACTTAATTAAGAATTAAGATTATGAAATATGTTAAGTCTAAAAATTAAGAATTTTTAGATTTAAGACATATTCATAAAATTGGGTTTGGACTTGGGTAGCTTAATTAGATCTAGCGGTTGATCAAACTAAATCAAGAGTTAATTAGATGGGATCAAGAGTGCTTAAACCTAATAGGATTAAGTCTAGGTCAAGATCGAATCACATGAGTGATCGAACAAGCTAAGACCTAATTAGGCTCAGTGGTTAGAGTCTGGATTGCAACCTAATCTGATTGATTTTGGCTCAATAATTTGGTGTCTAAGGTAAGTCTGGTAGATACGATTGACTGATTTTTAATTGAAAGTTACTCAATTTGAATGCATTCTTATCGAGTTAATGGCATATTCCTTTCATCGGTCTCACTTACCTGATCATATTTGTCGATCCAGTCCTTATCTAAGGTGGTTAACAATCCGCGCTAACCCATGCCACTAGGTTAGTCATAAATTGTTATGGCTATTGTAAGTCAAGTCTAAAGAGACCTAAATCAAATCTCCCTAAGAAAAGATTAAGTCTAAGGTCTTCCACCATTATAGATATGCGGGCCCTTTCTGGGGTTGATTGTTCTCGATTGATCACATGGTTCAATTGCACCGGGAAGATGCAACAATGTCTATTAGGCATTGGATGCTATGGTCTGGAAGATAAATTGGGCTCAATATTTTGAATACTATGAGAGACCCAGTTAGTTATCCAATCTGTGCAAATGGTCGGTCTGACTTAACTAAGGAGTGGATCAATATTTTGGGCATGGTGAGATTCATGAATTAGAGAGCAAGTTTGGATGCACCATGATTAGAGAATCATTGGATAAGAGCTATCCACTCATTGGCTAACCCATCACCAATAACTGTTAGGTAAGGTGATGAGTCAGTTGGTGGGACTGCACCACCCATTAGAAATCTATAATCATGGAGATTTTCACATCTCTACAGAGGGAGTGTAGGGATCCAAAAAATAGTGAAAGTTAATTTATTTAAAAATTAAACCCCTAAATAAATTGGTCAAGTCTTAATTATAATATCTAACTGAAAACTTTGACTCTTTACAGAAAAAGCAAAATATCTGCATCCAACCCACTAGCACGTATCTTAGACACCCATAGACTAACCGGATCCAATTACAAGGATTGGCTCTAGAACTTTAAAATTATTTTGGATTCTAAGAAGTTAACTCATGTATTGGACCAGGATCCCCTATCTTACCGGCTCATCCATCCGCTGAACAGAGAGTGTCTCTTGATAAGTGGATGGATGAAGATAACAAGACCAGATACTACATATTGGGCTCGATGTCTGATGAGCTTCAGTGCCAACATGAACATATCAAGACTGTCCATCAAATATTGGCTCACCTGCAAGAGATGTTTGGTGAACAGAGTCGCACAGCCAAATATCAGATCACTAAACAACTATTAAAGGCTAAAATGCATGATGGACAGTCAGTCCAAGATCATTATCTAATGATGATCAAAGATTTGAAAAAGCTCAAGAAGCTCGAAGTGATATTGGACCTGGATCTGTAGAATAATATAATTCTACAATCCTTGACTGATGCATATGGATAGTTCATCATGAACTACCATATGCATAAACTTCAAAATAGTCTGGCCAAGCTTATGAACATGCTGGTTACTACTGAGCTTTCAATGAAAGATTCTAAAGGCTCAGTATTTGCTATGGAATGAACTTCTTTCAAGAGAAAGTCTTTTGAAAGGAAGAAGAAGTCTGTGAAAAGGCAAAAAATGGAAGGAGGAAAGAAAAAGAAGGCAGAGCTGAAGAAGAAGGCCGTTGGGAAAGGAAAGTATTTTCATTGCAATACTGATGGCCACTAAAAGCGGAACTATCCTACATGCCTGGCCACCTTGAACAATAAGAAGAAGACAGGTCCTTCTGAAGGTATGCTCATTATTGAATCTAACCTTACGATTTCTTCTGCATCCAATTGGGTGCTTGACTCTGATTCTAGTGCTCATTTGTGCACTTTCATGTAGGATCTTGGGCATAGCAGGAGGCTGAGGGATGGTGAGATGATCCTACGCATTGAAAATGGAGCAAGAGTTATTGCTATGATCGTAGAAATCTACCCTCTTCGACTACCATCTTATTTAGATTTAGTACTTAAGGATTGTTATTATGTACTTGTAGCAAGCAGGAATTTGATTTCTGTTTCATGTTTAGCACTAGAAGGCTATGTAATTAGTTTTCTTAAGGACCATTGTAATATTTTTATGAAGAAAATAAAATTGCAAGTGATTTTCTTATTAACGATCTTTTTCAGTTACATATTAATGTATCTATTTTTAATATTGAGCAAAATATGAATGTCATAAAATCAAAATGACCCAGGGATAGTCCAAATGATGGATATCTATGGCACCTTAGACTAGGTCATATAGCAGAAGATAGAGTTAACAAATTGAAGAAAATCGGGCTATTGAGTCAATTGACTTTTGAGTCATATCCAATTTGTGAATTATGTCTTCATGGCAAAATAACTAAATTCCCTTTTATGGGATATGGGGAAAGGGCCACGAATTTACTTGCCCTAGTACATACTGATGTGTGCAGCCCATTTGATGTGCCAGCTAGAGGCAATTTTGTCTACTTTATAACCTTCATCGATGATTTATCTCAGTATGGGTATGTGTATCTTATGAGACATAAGTTTGAAGCCTTTGAAAAGTTTAAAGAATTCAGACATGAAGTAGAAAAGCAAACTGAAAAATCCATTAAGATTCTTTGATCAGATCGAGGAGGTGAATACCTTAGTCAAAAATTTCTGAACTATCTCAAGTAGAATGGCATAGTCTCTCAATAGACTCTACCTGGAACACCTCAGCTCAATGAGATTTTAGAATGGAGGAATCGGATTCTATTAGATATGGTTCAATCTATGATGAGCTTCACAGACCTTCCTGATTTTTTTGGAGGATAGTTTATTAGCTGCTATATATTTACTGAATAGGGTTCCTTCTAAAATCTTTCCTACCACACCGTATGAGATATGGCATGGTAAGAAATCAAGTTCGAGTCATCTCAAAATTTGGGGTTGTCTGGCTCATGTCAAAAGATAATAAGCGGACAAGTTAAACGATAGGTCCTTTAGAGCTCGATTCATAGGATATCCTAAAGAGTCATTAGGATATTATTTGTACATTCCAGAAGATCACAATGTGATTGTGAGTCGACATGTCATCTTTCTTGAAAAATAGTTTATTCAAGATGGCTGCATTGAAAAGTAGATCAAGCTAGAGGAGAAAGTCTCCCAAGAAAAAAGAGCTAAGGACCCTTTGGAACTAAATCAGGTTGAGCCAATACAATCACTACCTCCTCCACTTTGAAGATCAGAAAGGATTTTTCATCCCCCTAAGAGATACTTAGGTACTATTTTAGAGAAAGTAGAGAAAATATTCCTCATAGGTAATAGAGTTCATGTTGATGATCCCAAAACCTATAACGAAGCGATATCAGATATCGACTTCGAGAAATGGTTAGAGGCAATGAAGTCAGAAATTGACTCAATGCACTTAAACCAAGTTTGAACCTTGGTAGATCCACCAGAAGGTATAGTACCTATTGGATGTAAATGGATCTACAAGAAAAAAATTGGTGCAGATGGGAATATAGAGACATTCAAAGCTAGATTAATGGCAAAAGGTTATAGTCAGTGCAAAGGCATTGACTATCAGGATACCTTTTTGCTAGTAGCTATGCTTAAATCCATTCACACATTGCTTGCTGTTGTAGCCTATTTCGATTATGAAATATGGCAAAGAGATGTGAAAATGGCATTCTTAAATGAATATCTTGAGGAAGATATCTATATGGAACAGCTGCTGGGTTTCACATCCAGTGATACTGATCATAAAGTGTGCAAGCTGCAAAGGTCTATATATAGACTTAAGCAAGCATCTCGAAGCTGGAATGCTCATTTTAATGATGTGATCAAATTATTTGGTTTCATCAAGAATGAGGAGGAACAATGTATTTTCAGAAAGATCAATGGGAGCGCTATTGTCTTTCTTGTACTGTACGTGGATGATATCCGCCTTATTGGGAATGATATTCCCATGTTGACCATAGTTAAAATATGGTTATCTAAAGAATTCTCCATGAAAGATCTAGGAGAAGCATCCTTCATTCTTGGAATCAAAGTCTATAGACATAGATCGAATAGGATGCTAGGTCTTTCACAGAAGATGTACATAGAGGAAGTGCTAAAGAGGTTTAGCATGGAAAACTCCAAGAGAAGATTGGTATCCTTCAGACATGGTATTTATCTTTCCAAGAAAATATGTTCCAACACACTAGAGGAGATTGAACGCATGAGCAAGATCGCTTATGCTTCTGCAATAGGGAGCCTTATGCCATGTTATATACACGACCTGATATAGCCCATGCTATGAGTGTCGCAAGCAGATATTAGTCAAATAAGGAGAAGAACACTGGACTTCTATGAAATGTATCCTTAAGTACTTAAGAAGAACTAAGGATATGTTCTTGATTTTTGGTAATGGAGAACTCAAAGTCCAAGGGTATACAGACTCGAATTTTATGTTTGATATAGATGATCGAAAGTCCACATCTAAGAATCTGTTTGTGTGCAATGGTGGTGCTGTCAGTTGGAAGAGATCCAAACAGACAGTAATAGTAGATTTCATCATGGAAGCAGAATACATCATTGCGTCAGAAGCTACGAAGAAGGCATTCTGGTATAAGAAGTTCATCACAGAGATCAAAGTTACGCCATCAAATGCCATTCCTCTGTACTGCAACAATATTGGCACCATAGCCCTTGCTAAGGAGCTGAGGTCTCACCAAAAATGCAAACACATTGAGCAGTGATACCATCTCATCCATGATTATCTTGAGAAAGGATACGTCGAGGTCAAGAGAGTCGACTCTGTAGACAATGCGGCAGACCCACTTACAAAGCCGTTGGGCCAGCAAAAGATTGAAACCCACCTTGAGAAGATGAGACTTAGATTTGTAGCCAATTGGCTTTAAAGTTAGGTGGGAGTTTGTTAGATATGTGTGCCCTAGAAGCCAGAATTAGCTGACACTTGTTACACACTTCTAAGGGCAAAATTATAATTTTGACTATAAATAATAAAATGGATTATTTTCTATCATAATGTGTATTTAGTGTCTGTGATACATCCCTTGAGTTAATGGCAATGATAGTTCTTATTTTCAAGAGTTGAAAATTTAAGACATGAATTTTCATTATTAACTCATAAAATGCTCCTGACCATAGGATCATCATGAGGATGGTGATTAATCTGAAAGATTGGTGTACAATCACTTCTTTATAGTACATGAGTCTTGAGTCTACGGTGTAGAGACACCAGCGCAAGAGTACAGGTACTCGTTAGAGAACGAAAGCACTGAGCATGACCATCTCGAGCAGTCATTAGGAAGTCTACCTTCTCATCGATGACCGGCTCGAAGCTTGCACCATGAGGGTGTTATAGTTTGACTACACCATGACTCAATCTCCTAGCCATTCAAAATCCTGAGGTGTATGTTGGCTATAACATGTTTATTGTAGGAATTGGATTGCACCAATAGAAAATCTATCTACCTCGATAGATGAGGAGTAGCCCTATGATGATCATGAGAATCAAGTCCATATGCCTTTAACCATGGCAGAGTGAAATAATAGAAAGAGTTTCTATTAAGGTTTTCACATTGAACTTGAATCGAATGATTAATCATATGATGAATATTAGGGTTTGACGAGATTACCTTAACCCCAATCCAGTCGGGGGTCAAGATAGAAGAACTTAATCACATAGGTAACTGCACCGAGAGATTTATTTTCAGTTTTGATGGGTTGCCACCATTTGCTACTAGGTGTCACTAGTGGATTTTGAGAGCAATTAGAATGATTTAGATGATCAATCATACTAGTTGTTTGAATCAAAAAAGTACTGATCCATTATAAGGTGTTTCGATGATGTTGATGATAGAGATCGCGATATATCTCATTACCATACAAAACTGAACCTAACTGGATCACACAAATAGGGATTTTGATCTGGATATCATCAATTGGACTAACCCAATTCAATTGATCTGAATTAGGTTCAATTAGGTTCAAGAAAATCGTGCTAGCACATGATTGAGCCTAATGTTCTCCTTTAATTATCATTAAAGTTTATCTCGATTCAGCCAAATGTGTCTGGGCTCACTTAGGTACCTTTACTTGGTCTAACTGAAATTTGTCCACGTCAGAAAAGGGTTGTCTTAATTTATGAGATGAATTTGAGACAACACCTGCCATTTCTCATCATTTGATAAATCCTATTTCGGACATTTGGTCAAACGTTGACCTTTGACACTTAGACATCTATCCATGTGTCAAGCCATCATAGGAGAGAGTTCTTGGACCAGTCCACCTGCTAAAAAATAGATGGATAAGGGGTGCACACCTAGGGAGGCGTACGTCCATGGATAAAGCATCTGGAGTTCCATATAGATGGGACTCCAGTTGCTTCGGAGATTCTACTAGGATGGTGCCTAGAAGACTACTTTGACCTAGTCTTGGCGCCATCTAAAGATGATTCAGAGGAGCTCTTATTTGATTGGATCAGATGATGTCATTTCATCAATCAGATTTAGATCTGATTGCACAAAAAGCCATGATTGGCTGGGATGATGTGGCATTGCATGGCACAATAGGGTCTGTAAAAATCCTATCTGTGCCAAGATCAAAGATGCTTGACCCATTGCCCACACCACAAGGCTGCCCCTCTTCCTCCTCCACTCCACCTTTAGGTGTTCTCTCTTCTATCCACACTTAAGAATTTTTGGGCATAAGTTTGGTGCGATCCAAGCAAGAGAAAGGCAACAGAAAAAGGAAGAAGGCAACATTGCTGTAAGAGACAACTCACATCTTCGAAAGGAGTTTTGAAGATCTTCAAAATCAGATCTAAATTTAATTTTTGAAGAAGTGATAAAGAAGAAGGAGATCTCCAGATCCTACTCGAGTGAATACTGGTAGAAGCTAGGCACTTACGTGGCTAGATCCAGAACCTCAGGCAGACATCAAGATCATCATAGGATAATCAGATTATCTACAACAAGATAAAATTAAATTAGATTTATTTTATTTTTTATTTTATTTTATTTTTTTATTAGATTAATAATATCAGATCTGAAAAGTCTTAAATCTGATCTGGATTCAAGAGAAAAATTTTTGAAATATCTCTCTTGATCCAATCAGATCTGAATGAACCTGATCTGAAAAACAAGATTTTTCCTTCAGACTCAACCTCGAGGGAAGCTTTGCCTCCATTCCACTTGAAAACCTTAGAGATTAATGACCGTGAAGATCTCCTTGATCAAAAGCTCTAGAAAATGAGCCGATGAATCGAGGAACTCCATCATGCTCCCTCCTCCCACGGTAATGATATTTGCACTGACCCTCCCTTTTCTCAGAAGATTATGTAGGAACCAATCCCACGAACTTCAAGCTCTCTCAGTTTGAGAGTTATGATGGGACCATCGATCCAGTCGACCATCTAGAGGCCTTTCAAATAATGATGCTACTCTATGGCATGCCAGATGCCATTTTGTGCCAGACTTTCCCATCCACCTTTAAGAGAGCCATCAAGAACTGGTATTCGGCCCTTAGGCTGGGTACCATCTTTTTCTTCGATCAAATAAGCCATCAATTTGCGACTTATTTTGTTAGTAGCCGACATTCCTACTGAGGTTCAGATTTTCTGATGAATATCAAGTAGAAGGAGGGAGAATCTATCCAAACTTATGTCATCTGATTTAATGCTGTTGCATTGAAGGTCCAGAATCTGGACCAGTCAGTTGCAATGACCGCACTTAAGAGCAATCTTTAGAAGAATGATTTATTGTTCTCCCTAGAGAAGAAGTACCTCAGGAACTTTGTCGATATGTAGGCTCGAGCTGAAGGTTATGTCCGAGCTGAAGAGGCCTTTAAGGTGAGGGATAATGAAGCCACCCAGGAGTGGCAGGCAGGCAAACCAAATGTGCCCATGGCTGGAGAGAAATCGAGCAGAGCTCGACCATGCTCCCAAACTCCTTCGGAGCATAAGCGGGCCCGAACTCCTACCCAGGCCCAGAGGTGAAGAAGCCTAGATGGAAGGGCGCGATAGAGCTCTCCCTTCAGAAGATTCCATTACTACACCCCTCTCAATGCTCCAAAAATCTAAGTACTGATGGAGATCAAGGAGCAACTATCGAGACCGAAAAGAATGCGCACTCACCCTAGCAAGTGCAATCGTAGCAAGTTCTGCCTCTACCATCATGATCACGATCACGATATAGAAGAGTGCATCCAGCTCCAAGACGAGATTGAGGAGCTCATCAGGCATGGTAGGCTTGGTCAGTTCCTGCGACGTCGATTGAAAGGATGAGAGGATCGACCAAGAGCACCCCTACCACCAGAACCACTGAGAAGATCGGCCCCCAATCGGCATCATTAAGGTCATCTCTGGGGTACTTCGGTGTAGGGAGGCTAACAGATCGACAGAGCCTAAGAAGAGGTGGAGGACTGAGGAGCCCATCACTTTCACCAACGAGGATGCCCGAGGAGTCTAGTTTCCGCACAACGATGCAGTTGTAATCTCTTTAAACATTGTTGATCATTATGTATGCCGCATTTTGGTAGATAATGAAAGTTCTGCTGACATTCTATATTATGATGCTTGCTTTAAAATGTCCATACCCGATAATCGCTTGGGACCCATGATCTTCCTGCTGGTCGGCTTCACTAGCGATGCTGTGCTAGTAGAGGGAATGATAACTTTAGCCGTAACTGCAGGACAATATCAAAAGTAGGCCAAGGCATGAGTCGACTTTTTGATGGTAAAAGCCCCCTCCGCTTATAATGCAATCCTTGATTGATCTGATCTGAATGCACTACGAGCCGTGGTGTCGACCTATTACCTGAAGATAAAATTTCTAACAAACAATGGAATAGATGAAATTAGAGGTGATCAAGCATTAGCCCAGCACTGCTACTCCATCGCCTTATAAAACGACACTCGACTTGACCCCTGCCCAGTTGACGGGCTTGATGTCTGTGATTACCTTACTAAAGAATGAGGCGAGCCCATAGAAGATCTTATGTCCATCCCCCTGAATGACGAAAATGCAGAGCATACGATGCAAATTGGCTCCAATCTAGAAGATAAAGTTCGGAAGCAGCTCATCGCCTTTTTACGAAGGAATGCCGACGTCTTTGCTTGAGTTTCGATGGATATGCCTGGAATTGACACCGAGGTTATAGAACATTAGCTGGCCGTTGATCCCAAGCATCAACTAGTGAAAGAAAGAGTTCAGGGCCATACACCAAAAAGGTAAAAGGCAATAGCAGAAGAAGTCGACAAGCTTCTCAACATCAGATTTATTCGAGAAGTCAGCTATTTGACTTGGGTCTCTAATATGATCTTGATCAAGAAGGCCAACAATAAGTAGAGGATGTGCACCGACTTTAAGAAGCTGAACAAGATCTGCCCAAAAGATAGCTACCCTTTGCCCAGAATCGACCAACTGATGGATGCGACTTTAGGCTACGAGCTCCTCACCTTCATGGATGTCTTTTCTAGCTACAAGCAAATTCGGATGGCACTGAAGGATGAGGAGATGACTGCTTTTATTACTAATCATGGTCTTTACTATTACAGGGTCATGTCCTTTGGGCTTAAGAATGCAGGCACGACTTATCAGCGCTTGGTCAATAAAATCTTCAAGGAGCAGATCGGCCACAATATGGAGGTTTACGTCGATGACATGCTGGTCAAAAATCAAATGTCTATCAATCATGTTGCCAATCTTGAAAAGACTTTCAATGCACTCAAAAAATATAAGATGAAGCTGAACCCAACCAAGTGCACCTTTGGGGTAGCCTCAGAAAAATTTTTGGGGGTCATGGTCTCGGGACGAGGGATTGAGGCCAACCCGAAGATGATTCGAGCTATCTAGAAGATGACCGCTCCAAAGTCCATCAAAGAAGTTCAACATTTGATTGAGAAGGTGGCATCTTTGAATCATTTTGTCTCGAGGTCGGTCAAACATTGCAATGCCCTTCTTCCAAATCCTCAGAAAATCAAAAAATTATCACTGGACTCAGGAATGCCAAAAGACATTCAACGAGCTCAAGAACTACCTCGACTCGTCCCCTACTAGCCAAACCCAAATCTGAAGAGGAGCTGTTTCTCTACCTCATAGTCTTTCCTACGGTGCTAGTGGCAGTCCTGATCAAAGAAGAGGCAAAAGTGCAGTGATCAGTCTACTACATAAGTCGGATCCTAAGGGATGCCGAGACCAGGTATACAAAGTTGGAAAACTTGACTTATGCTCTTCTGGTTGCAGCAAGGAGACTTCAGCCTTACTTCCAAGGATATGCTATAATGCTCCTCACTAACCAGCCGATTAGAGCGATCCTTCATCAAACGGATGCTTCCGAAAGAATTGCAAAATGGGCCATTGAATTAACAGAGTTCGACATCAACTATCGACCTCGATCAGCAATCAAGGCTTAGGCATTGGCCAATTTTATGGTTGAATGTACCATCCCAGATGATGTCGAGCTTCAAAATGAAACCAACATTCCATGGTTGCACCCGAGCTCCTCTAAAGAAAGAACGGATCTTTCTAAAGATTTCTAGGCCCTATATGTCGATGGCTCCTCCAATGCTTTTGTAGTAGGTGCTGGACTGATCTTAATCAATCCGAAAGGGATCATCGTGGAGTACGCACTGCATTTTGAATTTTCGATAACAAACAATGGGATAGAATATGAGACCTTAATAGTCGAGCTCAAGATAGACAAAGAATCAGGAGCTGATCGGCTTCAGGTTTGCAGTGACTCCCAATTGATCATGGGGCAGGTCAGCGGCAGTTATGAAGCCGAAGAAGAGAGCATGGTAAAATATCTTGCGAAGGTGAAGAGCTTGACCCCAGCCTTCGGCAGCTTCAACATTCAATAAATCTCGAGAGCAAAAAATGCTAGGGCCGACCTTCTTTCCAAGCTAGCCACCCTAGCTCCTAACGAGCTTCCGAAAGAAGTTTATTATGAGACATTAAAATGCCCATGCATAGAGGAACCGTAGCCTATCATGCAGGTTGGCCAGGAGCCCTACTGGATTGACCTGCTAACCACTTATCTTAAGGATGGGGTTCTTCCTCATGACTCGAAAGAGGCTCGAAAGTTGAGAAACCAAGCCTCCCAGTATGTTCTTTATGAGAATAAGCTATATAAAAGGTTGTATTTCCTACCATTATTAAGGTGCCTCTGACCTGTTGAGGCTAATTTTGTACTATGGAAAGTTCACGAGAGAATTTACGGAAGCCATCTGGGTGCCAGATCTCTATCTTATAAACTGCTTCGATAAGGGTATTACTGGTCAACTATGCATGGTGTTTGTGTTGGTTACATCAGGAGATGTTATCGCTGTCAAAGGAACGTAAATGTCCAAAGGCAACCAGCCACTGAGCTTGCTCTATTGAGTGCTCCTTAGCCATTTACGTAGTGGAAAATGGATATTCTTGGACCCTTTCTAATGGCATCTGGGCAACAAAAGTTTCTCCTGGTCACCATCGACTATTTCACTAAATGGATCGAGGCCGAACCACTAGTAAAGATTACCGAAGCTAAGGTGCATGATTTCGTCTGGAAGTCGATCATCTATAGATTTGGACTACCTTGAACTACCATAATAAATAATGGCTGACAATTCATCAGGGTAAGGTTCGTCGAGTTCTATAAAGGTCTGAATATCTCCCACCACTTTATGTCTGTAGTTCACCCGCAAGCAAATGGAAAAGCTAAAGTGACCAACCGGACCCTATTCTAAGGCATCAAGACAAGACTCGAAAGAGCAAGAGGGGCCTGGGCGGCTAAACTTTATCATATTCTATGGGCATACCGCACTATCCAAAGACTGCCGATTAGAGAAATACTATTCACCTTAGCTTTTGAAAAAGAGGCAGTCATCCCAATCAAACTTAAGCTTCCATCAGTGCGGGTAATGGCTTTCAATGAGCAGCATAACTCGCAAGACCTCAGAGCCAACCTTGACCTACTAGAAGAAAAAAGAGAGAAAGTCCAAGTTCGGATGGCAGCTTATAGGCGAAGGATGGTCTGATATTATAACTCCAAAGTTAGAGGTAAAATATTCAGAGTGGGAGACTTAGTGCTTCGATGAGCCAACATATCTCAGCCTTAGAACCAAGGGAAGCTTGCCCCAAATTGGGAAGGACCCTACGAGGTCACAAAAGTCGTCCGACCCAGGACATACTACTTGAAGGAACTTAGAGGGGCAGACCTACCTCAATCATAAAATTCAAAAAATCTACGAATGTATTATCGATGATTTGATTGCAATGAAATCCTCCTACTTCAACACCCTAATTTTTGTTGTATATCGATAATAAAGGGGGACTACCCTCCAAACTTAATTACACGATAAATATGGTCACATTAGGTAAAGAAGGAGAACCTCATCCTAACATGAGCAAAATCGAAGGCTTAGTTCATTTTAGATGAGATGAGGGGAGAGGCCCTGACAACGGCCCTAATGTGCCCCTACAGTCCATTAGAAATAGAAGGAGAACCTCATCCTAATGTGAGCAAAGTCGAAGGCCTCGTTCATTTTAAATGAGATGAGGGAAGAGGACCTGACAATGGCCCTAAGGTGCCCCTATAGTCCATTAGAAATAGGAGTACCTCATCCTAATATGAGCAAAATCAAAGGCCTCGTTCATTTTAGACAAGATGAGGGGAGATGCTGATAATGGTCCTATTGTGCCCCTATAGTCTGTTAGGAATAGAAGGAGAACCTCATCCTAATGAGAGAAAAGTCGAAGGTCTCATTTATTTTAGATGAGATGAGAGGAAAGGTCCCGACAACGGCCCTAATGTGCCCCTACAGGAGAAGAACCTCATCCTAACTTGAGCAAAATCGAAGGCCTCATTTATTTTAGATGGAAAGAGAGGGGAGGCCCTAACACCGACCCTAATACGCCCCTACAATCTTGTTAGGAATAGGAGGAGAACCTCATCCTAATAACAGTAAAAAAAAGAAAAAAGAAGAGAGAGAAGGGTCGAAGGCGAGCATTGCATTCACATGAGGCAATGATGGACAAGGTATTATTTGATTACAAGTTTAAATTTATTATAAGTAGGATGGAGGTCAGTCAAACTAACTACACATTACAAGAAAGTCAACGTGGCTGGGATCAGCAAGACCGATTACAAAAAAAAGAGAGAAGGGTCGAAGGCGAGCATTGTATTCACATGAGGCAATGATGAATAAGATATTATTTTATTATAAGTTTAAATTTATTACAAGTAGGATGGAGGTTAGCCAAATCAACTACATATTATAAGGAAGCCAACGTGGCAGGGATCGGCAAGAGCGATTACAAAAAAAAAAAGAGAGAAGGGTCGAAGGCGAGCATTGCATTCATATGAGGCAATGACGAACAAGATATTATTTTATTATAAGTTTAAATTTATTATAAGTATGATGAAGGTTGGCCAAATCGACTACATATTATAAGGAAGCCAACGTGGCAGGGATCAGCAAGATCGATTACAAAAAAAAATATAAAAGGAGATGAAGCTTTAAGATGGACTGGACTCCTCAGGCTTCGGATCGTCGACGTCGGCCATCACCAAAGCCTGCTTCAACCTAACAATTTTCTCCTCAAGTTCTTTCTTTTTTATACAAATTGTCTATCTACACTCTATTCATATGCCCGAACTGGCCCTCGAGCTTCCACCGCCGCCACCTTTGGACCTCGACCTCGGCCTCCGCATCCTGGATGGCTTGATACTCATAGATCAATTGGAGCTTCAACCGCTGAACTTCAACTTTCTCCATCCCGACAGCCTTTGAAAGCTCATCGATGGTCTTCTTTAAGGAGGCAATCTCCTTTGACTCTCCACTAGAGATAGCCCATCGACCATCAGGCAGTTGTTGTTGGAGATGGCTCACCTCTCTATTAGCTATCCGGAGCTTATGCTCGAACTCGGTCACCTTCTTCGACCAAGTTAGCTTGTACTCATTATGCCAGGCTTCAGCATCGTGAAGTTACTTCTGAAGTTTGGAGAACCTCTTGGACCAGTCCCAATCATACCGAGCCCTATCGATAGACCATGATGAAGTTCCTTCCAGTAGTTGAATTTTTTTCTTCGCCACCGTAAGGTCAATCTCAAGGGAGCTAATCTTTGCCATTAACTCCTAATACTTGTTGCTAGCGCTTCTTCTCAGTTTGGCCATTTCTTTCTCAAAGCTATCCTTCTGAATGCTAAAATTGGTGGAGTCCTTCCTATGCAGGTTTCTAAGGAGGGTAACTTCGACAGTCACCTCCGAAGCATTCTTCTTCGATTCATGGAGATCATCCTTGGCTTTTCTTAATTTTTTCTTCAAGCGATGAATCTCCTTCTTCAAGCTCCTAATCAGTGGTCTAATCAAAACCCCACAGGGCAAAGGATCGGCATCAACTGGAAGAGAGGAGTCATGACCTAGGTCATCAAGAGCGTTCTAAACCATGCAAACGATAACATAAAGTGTAAGGCTAGAAAAAGATTTATCTTTCATTTACTTAGATGTTTTTAAATACATCAGCATAAAAAAAAAAAGAAAAAAAAAGCTACATAGTCTTCGAGAATCTAGACCTCGGGCAGCTCGATCATAGGAGAGGTTGGAGCATCTTCATTCACGTCCGATCCGTGGGTAGGCTCAGGCGCTGCAACGATGGGTTCGAGAGCTTTCGGAATAGCTCTTGTGGCTAAAGAAGAAGGAACATTGGCCGAGACAACTCTGACCTCGAGGGATGAAGGATCGACTCTATCGTCAGGCTCTTCCATCAAAAGATCCAAATCTACCTCGGGAAATTCTCAGTGACCCTTCCCAGGCAGATCTGGAACCCCTCGATGAAGGCCTCCTGAGCAAAAGTTATTTTAATGTCCTCCATGTCCCTAGAGGACTTGAAGCTTTTGATCGCTCGCTCCACCACCGTGCCGACCCCTTCTTGCACCTTCCTCTTTTCCTCCTCCTGAGCCAAGGCAGTCCTCAGGTTCATCGTCTCCTCATGCTCCATCCTCAACTCTTTTTGAAGGCGCTCGACCTCGATGGATTGAATTTTCGAAGCCACCCTCATTCTCTCGACTTCGGCCCAGGCCTTCTCGACCTCCGCACGAGCTTCCTCAAGGGCCTTCAAGGCTTCGACCCACCTTTGACCAGCCACCTCAGAGTGGGTGAAGAGATAATGCTCGAGCTATGATAGAAAACCAAGTTAAAATTAGGGAGCCCTAACTTCGAAAATGAAAAAGACCCCAGACTAAGACTATGAGAGAGAAGACTACCTCAAGGTAGGTGGCAATGGACTCATCGAATCTCTCAACGTCGCCCTTTCATAGCATCTTTGCCGCATTGTGAAAAAGAATACTCTCCTTCATGAGTGATTGGACGATCTCCCGATCATCTAGAGAAGCTTGTTCTTGGTCGGGATCCCCACTTTTGGAGCTCTCAACCCTTCTTCTGATCTTCTTGCCGATAGCCCTTTTCTTCCTTTTCCTCGTGGCTTCCTCCAACTGGAGGAGAGCAGATGGAGCGACCTCTTCGGATGGGGTCAAGCTTGGTATGGTAGTAGCAGGCTCGGGGGCAGGCATGGCCTAGATCAGCATAGCATGGCTGGACTCACTAATGTGGGCCTTCTTTGGAAGATCCCTAGCGAGGCCGCCTTTCCTCTTGAGGGATTTAAGTCCCTTGGTCAAACGGTCTCACTCTTCAGGAGTCATCTCTATAAAGAATAAAAATCTAAATCAGAAAAGGTAAAAGAAAAGTCGAGGTCTAAACAAAGAACATCCCACAACCGACCAAAAAAAAAAAAAGAAGACTACCTACCAGATTTAGGGGACTGAGGCCAAGGTTAAATAGGATTTGCTCATCCTAAAGATCGAAGATTGCCAGAATGTTAAAACCCTTCAATATATCAGTTGAACTCTGATCCTCGCTTTCTAGCCCTGAAGCTTGGCGGACCGAGTCCCTTATCTCCCCCATGGAGGAAGTCCTAACCTCATTGATGGGTTTGAGACGAAGAAGAATTTCTCCTTCTAGCCATGGATGGAAGAGGGGGTGACCTTAAGTAATCTCTTCCTACTGAATTGAGGGGACACATACCACTAACCCTTAGCAGTCGGGTGGTGTTTGAAGGTAAAGAAGGTCCAAAATAAGAAAATGGTAAGTTGGACGCCTACTATGGCATACAAGGAAAGAAATCCTTCAACGAACCTAAAGGAGTTCGGCACCATAGCAGCAAGGGAGATGTTGAGAAATCTAAATTGGTTGGCCATGAAAGGGGGTAAGGGTAACCTAAGCCCAGCCTGAAGAGCCTCTAAATATAGGCAAGTTCGGCTGAGAGGTGGAGAGCAAGCTCTATCATTGGGTCCGAAAAGTTTGAGCTCATATTCGGAGGGAATATCGAATTGAATCCTAGCTAACGAAAGATCATTAGGCCGAAGTTGGCAGGCAATAATTGTCAGTGCAAAGAAAGGAGGGGGCAACTCAGAAAGCTCGACCTCCTAGAAAGATAGGTTCGCTAAGGCTAGAGGAGCCGAACTCCTTGAGCAGGTCGACCAGGATTCCTCGGTGGACATTGGATTGAAGCAAAATCATAAAAAATGCTCAAAAAGCTAAGAAAATGAAGCACAAAAAACTTCTACAAAGAGACCTAAGGAGCGGAAAGCAGAGAATGCAGGAATAACTTGGAAAAGGATAGCGAAGCTGACCTAAATCGATTGGAAGAGGCAGGAAGATGACTAAGGCCATAGAAAATAGACGGGAGAACACCTGGGATCAAAGGAAGCGAAAGGAAAAGCCTAAGCTCTCGTGCGATGGAGAGAAGAAAACCAAAAGAGGAGGAAGAAGATTTCGGGAGAGGTAACGACTCAGGGGAAGGAAATGGGTTAAATAGCCTTAAGGATTCTAGATAGTTATGATTGCGAATCCCCTTCAATCGGCCTATGGCCGACGTGTGCCCCCTTTATCATGGTAGAGACTGATGGTGGATAGATCCATAATGATGTCATACCCTTGGTAGAGTTTTGGCATGGAGCTCCAAAGGCATCTCTTCGGATCATCTCAAATTTATGAAGCTTCGATGCCAATGTAGAAGCACCAAGAAATGCCTCGCCCTAGCAAGCATAGAAAATGAAAAGAAACTTCGACGGTCACACTCGGTACTCCCTTTCCTTGAACTTCAAACTTGGGAGTAGGACTGGTGTTGGGGATAAATCCGCTCCTGTTGAAGTTCAACTGGATGCTTGATCTTGGAAGGATCCCATCCGGCAGTAGCCTCCATGGTTAAACCTTGGGCCTCCCCCAGTCGGACTCCTCCAATAGTTGAACTCCGTCCAAACTTCTCCTTCAGCTAGACTCCTTCCCTAGCCGAACTCCTCCAACAGTTGAACTCCTACCAGACTTCTCCTTCAGTCGAACTCCTCCAGCAGTTGAACTCCTTCCGAACTTCTCCTTCAATCGGACTCCTCCAACGGTTGAACTTCTTTCAGACTTCTCCTTCAGTCGGACTCCTCCAGCAGTTGAACTCCTCTTGAACTTCTCCTTCAGCCAGACTCCTCCCCCAATCCGACTCCTCCAACAGTCAAACTCCTCCTGGATTTTTCCTTTAGATGGACTCCTCCAAATAGCTAAACTCCCTATGAACTCTATCCAGCAGCCCCAGAGGACCTCGACACTCGTCTTTGATATAGCCAAAAGAACCGTCAATCTCTTCCATCTGAGCTTCGGCCATTGGATCCCAATGGGCTCACACATCATGACAATAGACATTATCTTCCATAACAAACTCCACATGGGCCTGAATGGCTCACTATCGGGCGGTTACGACTGTCCCTATCTGTTTGTTATAGGCTCTGCCTATATAAGAGACCCTCCAGATATGCTTTCTCCCAGATGCTCTCCTTCTCTTCCTAAAAACTTTGCTAGAATCTCTCTATGTATTTCATTTCTATGGGCTAAAAGAGCTGACTTGATTATCGAAGGATCTTACTAGAGCCACCATCCCAGACTCCGGACAAGACTTATTTTGTAGGTCCCGACGGTGACCTCGTCCTCTCCAAATCCAGCTTCGACTCCGATGATGGCCAAATTTCATGCCAACAACATCTTATGAAAGTTTTATTTAGTTTAATGCCAAAGTCCTCAAGTTGTTGCTTAATCCACAAGATTTGTGCACGTAACTTCCGACTGTAATGAATTCAGCCTCAGCCATAGACAATGCTACTGAATTTTGCTTTTTACTAAATCAAGAAATTAAGTTAACTCCTAGAAATTAGCAAGTTTCACTAGTGCTTTTTCTGTTTAATCTACATCCAGCAAAGTCTGTATCTGAATATCCAATTAAATCGATTGATGAATTCTTAGAATACCATAAACTTATGGATTAAGTTTCTTTTAGGTTTTTAAATATTCCTTTTACAGCATTTAAATATGAGTCTTTTGGATTAGATTGAAATTATGTACATAAATAAATACTAAACATGATATCTAGTCTACTAGCAGTTAAATACAATAAAGAACCTATCATGCCTCTTAGACTTTTGTATCAATACTTTTACCTCCTTCATCCTTATCAAGCTTACATGATGGACTCATGGGTGTACCAATGTCTTTGGAGCTTTCCATCCCAAATCTTTTAAGTAGCTCTCTTATGTTCTTGCTTTGGATGATGGAGATCCCTTTCTTTGTTTGTTTTATTTGAAGTCCGAGGAAGAACATTAGTTCACCCATTATGCTCATCTCGGACTCTTCCTGCATGAGCTTAGCAAAATCTTGACATAAAGTTTCATTAGTAGACCCAAATATAATATCATCAATATATATTTGTATTACTAAGATGTCATCATGATCTTTTTTAATGAAAAGGGTTGTATATACATTTTCTCTTGAAAATCCATTATTAAGCAAGAATTTACTTAGTCTTTTATACCAAGTCCTAGGTGCTTGTTTTAAACCATATAATGCTTTGTTTAATTTGGAAACATGATTTGGAAAAGCATGATTTTCAGAATTGGAAGGTTGTTCTACATAAACTTCTTCGACAATATATTCATTTAGAAAAGTACTTTAAACATCTATTTGAAATAACTTAAAATTTATAAAACATGCATTAGCGAGTAAAAGTCTAATTGCTTCTAGTCCAGCAATAGGTGCAAAGATCTCATCAAAATCAATTTTCTCTTCTTGATTATAATTCTTTGCAACTAATCTTGCTTTATTCCTAATTATATTTTTATTTTCATCCAATTTATTTTTATATACCCATTTTGTGCTAATTATTAGATGATTTTTAGGTCTTGATACTAAGATCCATGCATTATTTCTTTCGAATTGATTAAGTTCCTCTTGCATTGCATTTATCTAATTATAATCTTTTTCAGCTTCATCTATGATTTTAGGTTTAAAATAAGAAATAAATGCAAAATGATTGTATGCATCTCTAAGTAAAGAGCTAGTTCTTACCCCATGTGTAGGATCACCAATAATTAGTTCTTTGGGGTGATTGTGAACATACCTCTATTATTTTGGAAGATCATTTATACCTTGAGGTTGTTCTTGTTGTCCTTCACCCTCATTTTCTAGCTTATCTTCATGATCCTTTTTATTTTGAATTATTGAATTCTTTAGGATGATTTCCTTCATCCCTTCTATAAGAGGATCTGCATCATCAATACCCTCACTCTTTTTGATGGAAAATCATTAGTCTCATCAAAAACAATATATATTGACTCATCTAATACTAAGGTTCTTTTGTTAAATACTCTAAAAGCTTTACTAGAAGAGGAATAACCAAGAAAAATAGCTTCATCAGATTTTGTATTAAATTTTTCTAGTTTTTCTTTATGGTTCAAAACAAAACATCGGCAATCAAAAATATGAAAATATGCAATATTAAGTTTTCTTCCTTTCCAAAGCTCATAAGATGTTTTCTTTAAAATTGGTCTGATTAGGGCATGGTTTAAGACATAACATGTCGTGTTAATTACTTCCATCCAAAAGTATCTTAGGAGGTTGCTTTCACATAGCATGGTACGGGCCATTTCTTCTAGAGTCCTATTTTTTTTCTACCATCCTATTTTGTTGGGGTGTCCTAGGTGCTGAAAAATTATGACTTATTCCTTTTTTATCACAAAACCTTTTAAAGTCTTGGTTTTCAAATTTGGTTCCATGATCACTTCGAATGCTTTAAATTAAAAATCTTTTTTCATATGTAACTTTTCGATAAAACTTTAAGAAAATATGAAAAGTTTTATCTTTGTATGCCAAAAAGAAAACCCATGTAAAACGTGAGTACTCATTGATAATTACAAAATCATAATATTTTCCACCTAAGCTTATTATTCTTATAGGACCAAACAAATCTATGTGCAATAGTTCTAATGACCTAGAAGTTGAAATAATGTTCTTAGATTTGAATGAAACTCTAGTTTGTTTACCTAGTTGGCATGCATCACAAATTTTATCTTTTTCAAAGTTCAATTTTGATAAATCGATTACTAATTTTCTTTTGATGAGCTTTGAAAGTGAATGCATACTAATGTGTGCAAGCCTACGGTGCCAAAGCTAACTAATCTAATTAATTTTGACATTCATAGCTACTAGACATTGTATGTTTATCATAAAAAGATAATTCAAATCTACTATATAAACATTACCATGTCTATGTCCAACAAACTTAATGCCATCATCATTGGGACTAGGTACAATGCATAATGAAGATTCAAAAATGACTTTATAACCCTTGTCACAAAGTTGACTAATGCTTAAGAGATTATGTTTCAAACCATCTACTAATAAAATATTTTCAATATACTTGGAAGAAGTGATACAAATGTTACCTATACCGATAATCTTTTCTTTGCCATTATCTCCAAAGATGACCATTCCTCCACTTTTAGCATCAAGCATGATGAATTGAAACTCATCATCGATCATGTGTCTTGAGCATCCGCTATCAAGATACCATCTTTAATTTTCTCCTTTGGATGCAAGACACATCTACATGCAAAATCAAGTTCTTATTCTAGGTACCCAAGTTTTCTTGGGTCTTTTAAGGTTAGTCATAATGGTTTCTTTTAAAATACATATTTTTTTATATTTAAATTATTAGAAAAATATGTATAAGATTTGTGTCATAGTTTACCATATTTAAAGCAAGTAACATTTAAAAATTTATTGCTTTATGAATTTATAAAAATATTTTTTAGAAATTTTTATTTTCTTAGGGGGTTATAGCCTAGACTGGTCTTATCATAAATAATCCTTTGATTTTCAAGAATTATATGAAGTTTATTTGAACTTAAAATAAAATTTTCAACTATTGATTTTAGCCTGTCGATTTTATTTTTTAAATTTAGATTCTCTTGAGTTAAGACTACTTTTTCACTTAGGATAATTTTATTTTCTTTTAGCAAGACTTGATTCTTAAATTTTAGATTTTTATTTTTAGTTTCTAATTTTTTTATATTATCTACTAAATCATAGAAGGCTTCTTGAAGTTCTTTGAATGTAAATTCATTCAAGATTTCATCACTTACCTCATTTTCATATGCCATAAGACACAGGTTGGCTTGTTCATAAGCTTCTTCCTCTTCGGAGCTTGAGTTGTCATTGTCACTCCATGTTGAGACCATAGCTTTTTCTTGTATTTCTTAAAAACCTTTTAAATTAAGGACATTCAGACCTAAAGTGCCCCGACTTCTTACATTCATAGCAAATAAGGGACTGCTCCCTATCCTTTTCCTTGCTATGCTCTTCTTTGGTAGATGGCCTCTTCCTCATCCCTTGTTTTGTCTTTAAAAATCTCTTAAACTTTTTTGTGATGAAGGCTATTTTTTCATCTTGTTCTTCATCTTCCATTTCATTGGATTTCTCATCTTGTTGAGTGGTGGATTTGAGGACTATTGTCTTCTTCTTTTTGACATCTTCTTCTTGATATTGTTTCATGCTTAGCTCATGCATCATTAGTGATCCTAGAAGCTCCTCCAAGGATAAAATATTCAAATCTTTGGCTTCTTGGATTGCAGTCACTTTAGCCTTCTATATCCTTGGCAAAGATCTAAGAATCTTTCTCATAAGATCACTGTTAGAATAAGACTTGCCAAGACTTTTAAAATCATTTATAATATCCATAAATCTAGTAAATATTTTAATTATTGACTCATCATGCTCTATTTTGAAAAGTTCATATTTATGCACAAGCATGTTAACTTTTGACTCCTTAACTTGATTAGTGCCTTCATGAGTTACTTCTAGCCTATCCCATATTTTCTTTGCTGATATGTATGTTGAAATGTGATTAAATTCATTAGCATCTAAAGCACAATATAAAACATTCATAGCTCTTGCATTGAGTTAAGCTATTTTTTATCAACCTTATCCCATTCTCTTTTAGGTTTGGTTGATTCTACATCATTAATTATCTTAGTGGATGTATGTGGTCCATTAACTATGATACTCTATATATCATAGTCAAGTGCTTGTATGAATATTTTTATCTGAGCTTTCCAATAGATATAGTTTGATCCATTGAAAAGTGAAGATCGATTTGTGGATTGCCCCTCGACTAGAGAAATACTAACTTGGGTTGCCATAGATCTTTGGCTCTTTGATAGTTAAATCAAAGTAGGGCTAGAGTATCGAGCTTTGATACCACTTGTTGTCCAGCTATGCAACCCAAGAGGGGGGGGGGAATTGGGTTTTAAAGATTTTAGTGCTAATTTAAAGTTGTCAAGATTGAATGATGATATGCAAGTAGTGTGTATGGAGTAATTTAGGTTAGATAAATATATAAAAGATTAAAAAGCAAGAATTTAATAAATTAAGAAAAGAAAGATGGCAAGCACACTACAAACAATAAAAATTTATAGTGGTTCAGTGCTTTTCTTATACCTACATCCACTCTCTAAGCTCCTACTTGAAAATTCAAAATCACTAAATATATTCAACCAGAATACAACATCGATACCTCTGACTTTAGCTATCCCAATCTAGCACACTTATTTTTTGGATACAAGCCAATCCAATACACTCCAATTTAAGGCTCGGATCAACCCTCCAAAGTTTTGGAACCCCTTAAAACTTGAAATAAAATAATAAAGCAGAGTATAAGAGTTAATGATAATTAAATTAAAATTTAGCTCCATTAATGAGCAAATAAAATCTTAAGAACATTTTTCACAATAATGGAGGAAGCTTTTGTGATTTTTCTCAAGATTGTTGGAGACTTGAAAGAGCTCTTAAGAGGTTGGTGAACTTAAATCGAAAGCTTCTTTGCTTGAAGATGACTTTTGGTTAGGACTGAATTTAATGTTATCAATCTCTTACATTTTTCTCCTTTTTACAGTCTTTTAAATCTTCAATGGGTGGAAGAGAAAATCCTGAGCAAGATTTGTAGCTATTGGAGATCTTAAAGAAAGTATTAAAAGCTTCCAAAATGGGATAAAACTAACCATTACAGAAGATTTCTATCACAAAGGTTGACTCATGGGTCGATCTCTGGCACAGGGATCGACCTCGAGGTCAACCTCGGAGATAGAGTTCAGAAAATTAACTGTTCTATATTTTTGGCCTTTAGAATAGTAGAGTCGACCCTTGGCATAGAAATAGCATGCCAAACAGCCCATTTCAGTAGGGGTATGAAGGAACCAGATCTAGGATTTCATAGGTAGATCTTGAAACTTTTTCAAGATCTTGCAGCGAAAGACTTAAATAAATCTAAAATTTATTTAAATAATCATGTAAATATATAGATCTTAGATCTATTATATGATTAAAGCATGATATTAAATCAAAAATTAAAATCAAATAAGAAAGAAAAAGGTTGATTGAATCAACCTAGATCTACACTACATCAAATGTAGGTATGAAGTTTATAGATTAGATCTATTACTTGAGCAAGTTTAGGTGTTCTAACTTGCTGATCTAGGCTTGAGGATGAAGTCATGAGCCGCACATGCATCCAACCTCTAGGAGTCATCCACATGAGCCTACGATCTCTGATCTAAAGTCCGATGCAGGAAATCAGCACAACATGCTAGTACTGTGTTGATTCTTCTTCGATGGTCGATCTGATGCTCCCTTCTTCAAAGTTTGGACTTTCTAAAGTATGAAAAAAAAGATGAGAGTTTGCTAATATGAGACTCTCTCAAAAAAAATTTAAAAGAAAGGAGGAGAAATTGAAAATAAAACAGCCCTAGTAGAAGATCCTCTTCTTCTTCTCTTTTCTCTCACCTAGATACCTAATTTGGTGCCTATGGAACCCCTATGCCCAAGGATCCTCTTCCTCTGATTTTTGCACACCCCAAACCTCTCCCAATGTTTTATATTTCATAAAAAAGTTAGAATAAAATTCATTCAATAAATAGGGAAAAAGAAGAGTCCAAGTTAGGTTAAATTCCTAGACTAGGAATATCCAAACATGAGTTGTTGGGGTGCCCAACTCTTGGGTGCCTCCTCCATAATTTTTGGCATGGACCAGCAAGGGAGGGTTCACAAAAAAGAAGATTATTTTTATAGAATAAGAGAAAAATTAATTAAAAGAGGGGGTGGCACTCAAGGGAAGATGTTTTAGTCAACAAGGATTCTATCTCATAGAATCCTAAGCAAAACTAATTCCTCCTTTGACTTGGTCTTCCACCTGACTTTCAAATATGACTTGGAGAGAGAGAGGGGGCATGAAAATTAGAAGAAAAGGGATTTTTCATTAAAAAATATCTAAAAAATAGGTATGGAGGGCATTGGGACCAAGGTGGCATAAGGAGATAGAGAGTCCTAGTCACACTAGGACTCCTATTTTGACTTGGTCAAACAAGATCTTTTAACTAAATAAAATTAAGATTAAACCAACTCAGTTAAATAAGACCCTAACCCATTTAAGGACTTAATTAAATTAAATTAAATTAGATTTAATTCTAATTTATTTTTTAATCAAATTAAAAAATTGGGTTAATCCGAGTCCTAGTTAGACTAGGACTAGTTCTTTCTTATACTTGGCTTATCCAATAAATCAATTGGACTTGATCCAATCAAGCCCAAACTAAATCTAATTAAATTATATTTAATTAAACTTAATCTTAGCCTATTGGCTTAATTAAATTAAGCTAATTAGTAATCCAATTACTAATCGATCCTCCTACAATACTTGTACTAGGTTAAACACCAATCGTATTGTTTATTTAACCCTAGAACGATTCTTAATCGTTGATCAACCATCCGATCAAATCATAAGCTCTAATGTATGTTACCTCATAGTTTTGAACCTAAGTCGGTAGCATAAAAATAAATTTCTTTATCAATCAAAGTGACCATCTAACAATGATACCCGATGATCAGATAGGTCGAAGGTGTAGAACACCATCCTTAGAACCCATGCGGATATAGTTTCCATATAATTCATCTCCTTGACTACAATGCTCGTAGGATACATTAGAGTTCAACTATCAACTTTGATTAGGTTGTCCACATTATATTTTAAAATACCAAATCCATCTGATGGATTATCCTGGCCAAGATTTTGCTATATTGAAATACAGTGATACATTCTTCTCCAACTCTTGGAGTGGTCAATTTCATCTTGATCACACTCTGACTTCATAAGTACTTGACTATGTGTAGAAGTCTTCTATTGCTGAATTAGAAATTCAGTTAGTCCGGTACCAAAGCACAGTGAGTTGCTTGCAAGTTATTAAGGTGATCTCAGGTCTAAGGGATACTTATATCTATATCCTATCAGAGACATTCTCGATAGTAGAATGCTTTGGAGTTGGTCATGTTCAATGATAATGTATCCATACATCTCACCTGTATGTCATACTAGTATCTTCACACACCTTGGTTAAGAGGACAACCAACCTATATGGCATATAGCGACCTATGCTCGATAGATGCTGTCGTCCTAATTAACAGCCTATCATTTGACCGTGAACAAATTTAAGGACTAATCGATAAATTCTCTCTTTATCAAAACTAAATAGTCTTAAGGACTTCATTACAATAATGGAGTTCATTAGAAGATGTAAACTTATGATGAAAAAAGATGTTAAAATATTTTTTTATTAATTAATAAATCAATTATAATATTTCAACCGTCAATAGATTGACGATTGGCTTTGGGACATAATTTCTAATAGGGTAGATCTAGGGGTCGACCCATTTGCTTCAAACTTGACTTTCTCCCAAAATATATATCCAAAAATCATGGAACTACCTCCAAAGGATCAAAAATCTTCTATACTTGCTCTTAAGACTCTTAGATCAAAACTTGATAAAATTATGATTTTATTTCTAAAATACAAAAAATCTTTTTTCGAGCTAAATTCATTAGTAATCTCTTTAAATGCTTTGTAATCATTAAAATCAATTCTTGGAGCAACATTGGTGATGGCCAACAGTCCAAAGTTCGAGGAATCAGATTCCTCTTAGATCTTTGGCTTTTTCTTTCTTTCTTTTATGATCGATCTTGTAGATCTTTATTTTGTACTCGACTTTGACTTTAATGAAATAATATCTTTCCTCATTTTTGTCCTATGTAAATCGAATATCTATTGATAGCTCCATTTTTTTTCTTTTGATGGGATCGATCTTTGCTCTGTTCCCCCCTTAGGACGAGGTCTTCCTCCTATCCCTGGCGAGGTAGGTTTTTACTTCTACCAGGTCGAGGTCTTCCTCCTATCTTAGGCAATCGAAGGTCCTCATTCATGTCAGGATGAGGTCTTTCTCCCATCTCGAGTGTCAGGACGAGGTTCTCCTCTTGTTTCTGACATGGTTAGTATTTGTTTATATTAGGATGAGGTTCTCCTCCTATTTCTAACAAGATGGTAGGGGCACGAAGGGCCACTGGAAGGGCCTCTTCTCTTATTCCGTCTTAGACAATGAGGTCTTTGTCTTGGTCAAGTTAGGACGAGGTTCTTCTCCTATTTCTAATAGAACGGTAGGAGCATAGAAGGGTCGTTAGAAGGACCTCTTTTCTCATTCTATCTTAGACAATAGGGTCTTCGCCTTGCTCAAGTTAGGATGAGGTTCTCCTCCTATTCCTAATAGGACAGTAGGAGCACAGAAGGGCCATTGGAAGGGCCTCTCCCCTCATCCCATCTTAGACAATCGGATCTTCACTTTGCTCAAGTTAGGATGAAATTCTTCTCCTATTTCTAATAGGATAGTAAGGACACAGAAGGACTGTTGGAAGGGCCTCTCTCCTCATCCCATCTTAGATAATGGGATCTTCACCTTGCTCAAGTTAGGATGAGGTTCTCTACCTATTCCTAATAGGATAGTAGGAGCACAGAAGGGCCATTGGAAGGGCCTCTTCCCTCATCCCATCTTAGATAATGGGGTCTTCATCTTCATTTAAGAACGAAGTTTAGTTGAGTTATTTCCTATCATTATATAATTTTGCACCAAAAGAGAGAGACATGAAAAAGAAAGAATTTTATTAAAGTAAAATTACTGATAATACATCTACAAATTCTTCAAATTCTAGGGTCATAGAAGTGTTGCTCCTTCAAGCTTCTTCAAGTAATAAATTTCAAGCCGAATGACCTCCTTGACTTCATACGGACCTTTTCAATTCGGAACGAGCTTTTCTTGCTTCTAAGATTGCAAAACAACTGCTTGCCGAAGTACCAGATCTTCCACTTTGAATACTTTTTCTTTAACCCTTGAGTTATAGTAGCAAGCTAGTTTCTATTTGTAAGCCACCATCCAAACTCGAGCTTCTTCTCTTTTTTTTTCTAATAAATCGAGGTTAGCCTTAAGATCTTATGAGTTCTGCTGCTCATTAAATGTCATAACTCATGCTAATGGAAGTTTAAGCTTTATTGGGATGATAGCTTCCATCCCGAAGGCCAAGACGAATGGAGTCTTCCCAATTGGCAATCTTTGGATAGTTCAGTATGCTCAGAGTATATGATAGAGTTCATCTACCCAAGTTTCTTTTGCCTTCTCAAGTCTTGCTTTGATTTCTTGCAACAAGGTTCTATTGGTTACCTCGACCTCGTCGTTTGCCTGTGGATGAGCTATTGATGTAAAATTATGAGATATGTTTAGGTCTTTATAGAACTCGACAAATTTTGCTCCCATAAACTGATGCCCATTATCTATTATGAGGGTCTAAGGTAAGCCGAACCTACAAATAATTGACTTTCAGATGAAGTCCTGCACTTTTGCTTCTATGATTTTTGCCAGAAGCTCAGCCTCAACCCATTTTGTGAGGTAATCAATTACCACTAGAAGGAACTTCTGCTGTCTAGATGCCACGAGAAAGAGCCTAAGTATATCCATCCTCCATTGCGCAAATGGTCAAAGAACGCTCAAGAGGGTAAGCTCGGAGGCCAGCTATCTCTGAATACTAGCATTTCTCTGACAACGGTCATACTTTCCAACATAGTATAGAAAATGCTAATATAAGGTTGGCCAGTAATAATCTTACCAAAGCAGCTTGTAAGATAAAGATTTGGCACCTAGATGGCTTCCACTAATTTCTTCGTGTACCTTCTATAATGCAAAGTCGACCTCGGAGGGTCGAAGGTATCTTAAAAGTGGTAGTAAATAAGATACGTTGTATAATTTATCTTCATAGAGAACATATCGGGAGGCCTAATTTCTTATTTTTCAAGCTTCTTTTGGATCATGAGGTAGAACCCCATCTTTGATGTAGGTGACTGGTGGATCAATCCAGCTCATCTCATGCTCAACCTGCATCATGGACTGCGGTTCTTCCAAACTCGAGCATTTCAAGACTTCAAAGAAGACTTTCTTTGGCAGTTTGGCTGAAGCTAGTGTGGCCAATTTAGAGAGAAGGTTGGCTCTGGTATTTTCTACTCTCGAAATTTATCGAATGTTGAAACTTTTGAAGATCGGCATCAAATTCTTCACTTTCTCGAGATACTTTATCATATTTTTCTTCTGAGCTTCATAATTGCCATTAACTTATCCGACCACCAATTGAAAATCACTATACACTTGGAGCTGGTCTACTTCCAACTCCTTGGCCATCCTTAGTCCTACTATCAGAGCTTCATATTCGGTTTCATTATTTATTGCAAAAAATTCAAAGCGCAATGCGTATTCAGCAATGACTTCCTCTAGGTTCACCAAGATCAATCCAGCACCTACGCCCCAAGCATTGGATGAGTCATCAACATACAGGGCCCAGAAGCCTTCAAGAAGATCGGTCTTTTCTTTAAAGAAGCTCGGTTGGAACCATGGAATACTGACCTCATTCTGTTCCAGTTCGGTCTCATCAAGGATAGTACATTCTACTATGAAATATGCTAGTATTTGAGCTTTAATTGATGGTCGAGGCTAAAAATTGATATCAAACTTTATGAGTTCAATTGCCCATTTTGCGATTCTTCTAGAGGTATCTGTTCGGTGGAGAATTGTCTTGATTGGTTGATCAGTGAGGAGAGTTATGGTGTGCCCCTGAAAATAAGATCGGAGTCTCCAAACTATAATCGATAGAGCATAAGTTAGTTTTTCTAACTTAGTATACCTGATTTTGGCATCCCTCAAGACTTGACTTATGTAGTAGATCAGTTGCTGCACTTTCGCTTCTTCTTTAATTAGGACGGCCGTAAGGGCCACTAAGAAGACCGCCAGGTACAAAAATAGCTCTTCCCTAGATTCAGGTTTGGCCAATAGGGGAGGCGAGCCATGGTAGTTTTTGAGTTCTTTGAATGCTTGCTGACATTCAGTGTTCCAGCAAAAGTTCTTTGGCTATTTGAGAACTCAAAAGAAGGGCATATATTGCTCCGCCGATCTCGAGATAAAGCGGTTGAGGGCCGCCACCTTTCTAGTTAGGTGCTGAACTTCTTTTACTAATTTTAGGGTAGTCATCTCTTAGATGGCTTAGATCTTCTCTGGGTTAGCCTCAATCCCCCATCTCGATACCATGAATCTTAAGAACTTTTCCAAAGTCACACCAAAGGCACACTTGATCAGGTTCAACTTCGTCTTGTATCTCCGTAGGGCACTAAAAGTCTCCTTAAGATCAGCTATGTGATTTGTCAAAGTTTGGCTCTTGACAAGTATGTCATGTATATAAACCTCCATGTTGCAGTCTATCTGCTTCTTGAAGATCTTATTGATGAGGTGCTGGGATGTTGCTCCTATATTTTTGAGCTCAAGGGGCATAATCCTATAATAATAAAGACCACGGTCAGTAATAAAAGTAGTTTTCTCCTCATTCTCTGGTGCCATCCGAATTTGGTTGTAGCCGAAGAAGGAATCCATGAAGGTGAGGAGCTCATGGTCTAAGGTCGCATCTACCAATTGATCAATTTTGGGTAGGAGATAGGTATCTTTAGCACAGGCCTTATTCAACTTTTTGAAGTCTATGCACATCCTCCACTTGCTATTTGCCTTCTTGACAAGGACCATATTAGAAATCTAGTTCGAATAGGAAACTTCTCGGATGAATTTGACCTTGAGAAGCTTGTTGACTTCTTCAGCAATTGCCTTCTGTCTCTTTGAGGCATGGCTACGCACCTTTTCTTCCACTAGCCGATGCTTGGGATCAATAGCCAGATAGTGTTCCATAACTTTAGCATCAATTCCTAGCATGTCTGCGAGGATCCAAGTAGAAAGATCCGCTTTTCTCAGTAGGAACTCAATGAGCTATTCTCATATCTTCTTTTTCTGATTAGAGTTGATCTATACAGTGTGATTTTTGTTTCCATCATCTAAAGGGATGGAGATAAGGTATTCCATGGGTTCTCCTTGTTCTTCTGTAAGATTGTCCTGAACATCCAACCCATCAACTGGGCAAAGGTCAAACTGCTCACCCTTTTATAGGGTAATTAAGTAGCAATGTCTCGCCAAAGCTTGGTCTTCCCTTACTTCTCTGATCCTGCAATTTATTAGAAACTTCATCTTTAAATAGTAGGTCAACACTACTACCTGAAGCATATTTAGGTTAGGTCGGCCAAGAATTGCATTGTAAGTAGATGGAGCTCTTACTATCAAAAAATCTACTTATGCCTTGGACTGCCTCGAATATCGTCCTGCAGCCACAGTTAAAGTTATCATACCTTCAACTGGCACCACATCACCAATGAAGCTGACCAATGGAGAATTTATTGGTCCAACTTGATTATTAGGTATAGACATTTTAGAGAAAGCATCATAAAATAAGACATTAGCAGAACTTCTATTATCAATAAGAATGTGGCATACATCATAGTCTGCAATGTTTAAAAAAACTACAATTACATCGCTGTGTGGAAAATGAACCCCTTGAGCATCTTTTTTAGTAAAAATGTTGGGTTACTCAATCCTTCACCTTTTAGCCGACTCCTCAGATCCACTGGCTTCCTCCCATCAAAGGTCCCTAGATATGGTATTGATGATGCCGAGAGGTGGCCGATCTCCCTACCGCTCCTTCCTCCTTGGTGGTTTTGGTTATGGCAATGCCCACGATCGATCTTCTCTTATCTTAGATGATGTCGCAGGAATCGACCAAGATGGTCTCATCTAATAAGCTCCTCGATCTCATCTTGGAGCTTGATGCATTCTTCTATATCATGATTGTGGTCACGATGGTAGAGGTAGTACTTATTTGGATTGTACTTATCCGGATGAGTGCACATCCTCTCTGACCTTGGTAGCTACTCTTTGATCTCTATCAGTACTTGAGTTTTTAGAGTGTTGAGGAAAGCATAGTTATGGAACCTTCTGGGGGGAGAGCTCCTTTCTGCCCTTCTATCAGGGCTCCTTTGACGGCCAGCTCGAGGAGGAGTTTGGGCTTGCTTGCACTCAGGAAGAGTTCGAGAGCATGGTCGAACTTCATTCAGCTTCTTTTCAACCATGGGCCTGCTAGACTCGTCCGCTTGTCGCTCCCTTATGGCTTTCTCATCCTTTAGTTTGAAGGCTTCTTCAACTCGGGCATAGCCTTCAGCCCGAGCTAGCGTATCAGTAAAATTCTTGGGATACTTCTTTTTCAGGAAGAATAGCAAATCATTCTTCTAAAGGATGCTCTTCAGTGTGGCCAGGATAATGAATTGGTCTAAATTTCGAAGCTTCAGTGTAGCGGCATTGAAGTGATTGACATAAACTCGGATGGACTCTCCTTCCTACTACTTAATGTTAATGAGGAAGTCTGAGCCTTACCTTGGACATCAGCTACTGACAAAATGAGCCACAAACTGATGTTTCATTTGATCGAAAGAGAAGATCATACCTAGCTTCAGCATCGAATACCAGTTTCTCACTGCTTCCTTCAGAGTAGATGAAAAAGCTCAGCACAAAATGGCATATGGCGTGCCATGAAGCAGCATCATGATCTGAAAGGCCTCTAGATGGTCGATTGGATCAGTGGTCCTATCGTAGGTCTCGAGTTGAGAGAGCTTGAAGTTTGGCGGGATCGACTCCTACATGATTCTCTAGGAGAAAGGAGGGTTAGTGCAGATGTTGTCATGGTCAGCTGGGGCGGCATGGTGGAGCTCCACAATCCATCGATCCATTTCTTATAGTTTTCAATCGAGGGCCTGATCTTGATCATGGATCTCAGAGAATTTCTGGCTATAGATGGAGAAGATTTTCTTTGAAGAAGAATCATGATCGGAATAGGAGCTCTCTACTTTCTGCTTCTCCTTCCTAGAGGCGATGGGTCTGCTGACCCATGTATGCCTCCTTGGGACTGGCTCTTGACATTCTGACTAAAGGTTTTCTAGTCGAACTACTGTCAGAGGTTGCTGCATATCCTGTACCATTTTGATAAGGCCCTAGATCTGCTGCACCAGTAGGTTGAATTATTCTAGATCCACCATTATCATCGGTGGAGGAGGTTACGGTGCCGGCGATGGTGTTGAAGAAGGTGGGTTTGGCTCAGATCTGGTAGTAGAGATGGTGGATCTCCGAGTGGTTGTCTTCTTTGGGGGTATTCTTAGAGCTAAAGAAGATTGGATGGAGATGGATCTCGAAGATGAGGGTAAGCAAATTGATTGAGCACTCCTTTTAGAATAAGGGCTCAAAGCACCCCTCCTTCTAGTGCCAATCCTATTGGTATAGAATTTGATTGATGCCGAATTGGGTTGGAGTTGGGGATGAAGAGGTTGCCGTCGGTGATCTGCAAAAAAAGTCTCATCCGGAGTTAGGGGTGGTGGCTTTGGTAGGATCCTCCGACGATCAAGTCAGCTCTTCTAGCCAATAGAATTAGAATGCTCAAAAAATTGAGGAGCAGAGTAAAGAGAAGAAAAATCAGAGCCTAGAGAAAACATATCTAGAGGATCTCTTTTATAGATGTAGCTTATAATAAATTGATGGTGATAGTCGTAGCTGCTTGGTAGTGGGCCATTCGGGATCATGTAGAGTTTATTATGGTGGGCAGTGTCCATTGTCACGACGTGCCAGCTTGTTGGAGAGCAATGCCTGAAGCTTGGCTGGAGCACCTATTGATGATGAAGAGCTTCATACTATAATAGTTTTGGAGAAGTTCAAACTTCTTTGAGGTTATCTGCATAATGATTAGTTTGTCTTAAGCTAGGAGCTGAATCCATGTAGAAGACAAGGTCTTTCTGGACGATAGTAAGAAATTCGACTGGAGGAAACCTGCTTGGGTGATTGGGCAACTGGAAGGAGTTTGTCTGTTGATTAGAAGGAATTCGTTTATAATGAGTTTAGCTAGAAAAAGTCATCCGATGGGAATGTGACTGGGGGAGATCGTCCAGAAGGAGACTAGTGGAGAAGTCCAGTAGGTGTACACTGGAGGAGTTTGGTAGACTGAAGGTCAGAGGGAATTCGGCTTCTAAATCGCTATCTAGCAATTGAGAGAAGTTCGATTGATGAGAGAACTCGGTTGGTGGTCGCAAGGGGTGGGCAATTAAGATACTCTTACCACTCATCCATTCCTTTGAAGCTCGATCGTTCTCGAGGTCGTCTGAGGGCTAATGGAAGGAGAACAGAGTCCTTTTGCCCACATATTTAAAATTCTCGATATGAGAATTTAGAGGTCCTCTACTCTTCATAGGTTGCCAAAGTTTATCTAGGAAGAGGCTCTATCGTCAAGCTGGGTTGCATTGGATTCGAACACTCAATTGCCTAAAAGACTACCATCACCGTTTGAACTCGTATAGGTGAAATCCATAAGATCTTATAGATTTTGGAGTCATCTGATAAAGTTGGTGATCGGAGCGTGGAAGGTCGGCCAACAAGTCCAAGTTGGAGGTCTACAATCTTTTCGTTGAGTAGGAATTCCTCACTGGCCGAAGTTAGCCATGGTTATCGTCACCGGATGAGGTCACCCCAAGACTTGGCATCCTGTTGGACTTCGAAAGGTGAGGGTTTGCCTCTAACAGGGTGTAAATGGTGTTGAAAAATATGTCTTAAAGACAATCATCTAAGTTGTAGATTATTGAAACCTGTATATGAATTATCTAATAATAAAAGTTATTGGGCTAGTTCATCATAAAAGTTCTATCTTTCTTAATTAAACTTCTAAATTATGATTAAGTCCTTAGAACCATAATCAATTGATAAAGCAGGATTTATCAGATGGTTCTTAAATATTTCATGACCAAATGATAAGTTATTAACAAGGATGATAACTTATCGAGTGTTGATCACTGTATGCCATATGCATTGGTTGTCCTCATAATCAAGTGGTGTGGAGATACTGGTATGTATATAGATAGAATATAGGAGTACATCTACATTGAACGTGACTAATGTAGCTCTCTACTATCAAGAGTAGCTAGCTAAGGCTAATGGATATAAGTGTCTCTTCAATTTGAGATCACCATGGTGACTTGCAAGCAACTCACAATGCTTTGGTGCTGAACTGCCTATATTTCTAATATTATTTTATAAGGTTTCTAGGTATAGTCAAGTATTTATGAAGTCGGTGTGTGAGTCAAGATGGGATTGACCACTCCTGATTAACTTCAGAAAGTGAATGTCTCATTATGTTTTAATTTAGCAAAACCTAGGTTTGGATAATCTTCGTGAGGAGTCATGGGATTTGCAAACTTTGAAACATAATATGGACAACTTATATAAGTGTTGATAGCTAACTCAAAGTTATCTTGAGCATTATTGATCAAAAGAAATGAATTATACAGTAACCACAGGCCAGGATTCTAAGAATGTTGTCTTGCATACATTCGACCTATCCAGATGTCGGGTATCATTGCTAGATGATCATTTCGATTAGTACAGGAATTGATTTCGATGCTACAGCTTAGGTTCAAACCTATGGGGTCACACATATAAGAAATTGTTATCTGATCAAATAGTTGATCGATGATTGAGAATCATTCTAAGGTAAGACAATCAATATGATTGATGTTTAATCTAATGCAAGTATTGCAGGAGGATCGATTAGAAATTAGATTGCTAATTAGCTCAATTTGGTTGAGCAATTGGACTGAGATCAAGTCTAATTGAATTAAATTCAATTACAATTGATTTGGACTTAATTGGATTAAGACTAATTGTTTATTAGATAAACCAATTGCAAGAAAGAATAAGTCCCTATTTGACTAGGACTTGAGTGTACTTAATTTTTAATTTAATTAAAAATTAAATTTAATTTAAATATGATTAAATCTAATTTAATTAGGCTCTTAATTAAATTAGAATTTCCCATTAATTAGGTTAACTCAAAATTATTTTGAATTGGATTCAAATCATCTTGACCTAGTCAAAGTAGAAGAGTCCTAGTTATAGACTAGGACTCCTCCTTCCCTTGCGCCAATAATCTCCAAGCCCCAGGTTTTATTTCCAAGTTACTTTTATGATTTTCTCCATGCCTAATAGAGGTTTTTCATTCCCAATGTCTAGAGGTTTTGGATTGAAATTTGACTTGGTCAAATTTTAAAATTGGTTTGGATTTCAACTCTTTTTGAAAGAGTCTTAAGAAACCAAACCACCTTCCTTTTCTTTTGAAATTTCTCCCACGCCCACCTATTTTTTTTGTCACCCACTTTTCTCCTAATTTTGGATGTTGCCTTTTGTTTCTCCATGCATAAAATTAAGGAGGAGGCATCCATGTTGTCCAAGGATGGCTATCTAAGAGGGGGGATGAATTAAGTATTTAAAAAAACTTTTTGATTAATATGTAGATTTGAATGATTTAAACTAAGTGATGTGCACACAATAGATAATGAAACAAGCTTTGTAATATGTAGTGAATGAAAGCAATATAGTAAAGAATACATAATCACAAATACATAAATTTTATAATGGTTCGGTGCCAAACTCAGCACCTACATCCACTCCCCAAATATATCCCTTGGAAATTCAACTATAATTCTCAATAAGAATTATAGTCCGATTGTTTTTTGGGCTCACAATAAAATTCAATTGATTTTTCCTAGCTCACCAACCAAAATCGTACATGATTCTTTTTTGGGCTCACAATCAATCTAGTTGGTTTTTCTCAGATCACCAACCAAAATCGTACACGATTGTTTTTCGAGCTCATAATCAACCCAGTTGGTTTCCTTGGGTCACCAACCAAAACCTCACAAGTGATCATTTTTCTCCAAGCTAACAATCAATCCTGATTGATTTTACCCTTGGCTCACCAATCAAACCAATACAATGTCCAACTCGAGACTTGGACCAACCCAAGTTTCTTATCTCAAGAAACTTGAAATAAAATATAAAATTATAATTTAAAACAAACTCTTTTGAAGCACAAGAGAAGACAATCCAAGTTGCTTTGCTTGTAAGGTTGATTTCTTCCCCTTGAATGAATGAGAAATTATGAGGCTCCTTGATTCTCTTCACTCTTGCTCTCACTTGCTTGAGGATGTTTTGTAGTGGAAGGACAAAGGATCACTCTAAAAAATAACTCCTCTTTTCTTTTCAACTCACTCCTTAGTTTTCTCAAATAATACTTAGTAACCTCTCCAAAGCTCTCTTAATGCTCCAAGTTTTTTTTTATATGCTCTAGAGGTTTTCCATCATTACAAGTCACTAACATAGACTTCTGAAAGTGATCTAGCCATTGGAAGACCCAAAATAGCCGTTGGAAGATGTGTGGAGTGAAAAAGCTATAGAACTGGAAACTAGCCATTACAGGCACTGGGCTGGCTCAGTCCAAACTAGATCGGCACAATTTTCAACTAGGTCAGCTCAATCTTAGAAATTCTAAAATACTATTTCTGTCTTCTTCTGTTGTCTGAGACTAGGATGGCTCACTTTCTACCTGGATCGATCTAATTTCACTAGGTCGACTTAGTTTTCAGCTGGATTGACTCAGTCCCCTAGATCTTGAAAAACTGGCTTTCTGCACTTTCTATCTTTTGCTTTCACTAAGACTAGATCGGCTTAGTCTCAAATTGGATTGGCCCAATTTGCGTGCCAAGCGTGCCAAAGATAATTTTTGACCCTTACTTCTCCAAATTACTTTGTAGGCTAGACTTGTCCTTTATGTCTTGATTTAATCTTCATTTTGACCTCTTGAAAGCTGTATCCATTCTAGTATTTTTTCTCTAAAATCTTGAGTGATGAATCTCCGTTTGGATGAATTGGAACACTTGATGTTTGTGAGCATTTGAAATTTACAACTACACATCCTCACAACATAGTTAGACTTTATAACTTATACTCAAAACTCTTTGTTATCATCAAAATCAATATTTGGGTCAACAATCTCCCTCTTTTTTATGATGACAAAACTTTTGAATATATGCAAATAATATGTAATGAGTTTCTAAAAGATTACATATTTATAAAGTATGAAACCACTAAATAATAAGAACATACTTCATTCTAGTTAAGCTCAAGCATTTACTCAACAATAGCTCTCTCCCTTTTTGACAACATCAAAAAGAACAACTCAAAAGAAGGTAATCAATAAAATCAATAGAGTAAATTTTTCTTTAATAATCCAAAATCAGTAAGCTCTCCCTTAATATTATAATCAACTAAGTTCAAATTTTATTCAAACTTTGCTCCTCCTTACTATATGTCAAATTTTTTAATTTCATTTCTTATCCTTCATGAATTTTGTTTCTTATAACCAAATTTATATCACATTATGAAAAACATCACAAGATTTTGAGTAATTTAATATGTTAAATTTACTTTCTTCATTTACCAATTTTTCTCCTCCTTTCTATCATTATAAGTATAATTCAAGGTATCAATTGAGTTTGAAAGTATTTCTTTAAGAAGTTTAGCTTATCAAATAAATATGTTAATATTTAAAATTATTTTTAAACTTTAATCATGAAAGTTCATAAATTAGTTTTATTCAATATGCCTTCAATCATAATCAATTATAATAACATCATCAAAATCAACAAGATAAAACATTGAGTTACTTGACATTCAATTATTGGTATGATAATCAATCAAAGTGTAAGATTATTGCAAGCATTGAGATCATCAAAATTTATCAATTTATAAATTTAGCACTTAAATAGTTTCATATACAATCAAACTCAACAAAATAATCAATATGATATACGATCAATACATCAAACTTTCAATTCATGGAGTGTGATCATTTTAAGCAATAATAAATCATCAAAATCAATCAAACATGCTTAATAATTTTGCTAATTAATAATCAAAATATATTTAGCAAACAATGATGGCATGATGTGAGAAAAATTTAGATTTTATTAAATATTATTATCCATCCAATTTAATTCTCAAGGCATCCATCCAAAATATTTTTCTCTTTTCATTTCTTTGGATCCTTGGTATACCTACAAAATCAATTTCTAATTTTTAGTACCCAAGCTTTCTTGGGTCCATTGGAGTTAATGTTTAAGGTTTTTTTTGGAACCTAAATTTGTTTGATTAATGTTTGGCCAATTCTTTTAAAGTTACATTCCAAAATTTTATGGCCAATTTGATTATATTTAAAGCATTTAATGGTATGATCTTTAGTTGAAGCTCTTGTGAAAATATTTCTAGCATTTTGCTGCTTTCTAGAAATATTAAAATCAGTTTCTATTTTATTGAAAATAGTCCCATTAAATTTTACCATAGATTGAAGATTTTGAAAACTAATGGTAAACTTTTCAGCAATAGATTTCAAAACATCAATCTCTCTTCTTAATTTTTTATTTTCTCCCAAGAGCTCTTTCTTTTCATTTAAAATATTTTTATTTTTTTTTAGAGAGGATCTTAAAGTATCATTATCCTTTTTAAGCTTTATATTTTCTTTAACTAAAGAATTTTTAGAATTTAATCTATTCTTCTTTTTCTTTAGGCAAACTATTCTTTTCTTTCAAGATATCTTCTTTTTTAGTCAATAGTTTATTCTTTTCATCAGCTAGAAGAAGATTTGATTTCTTTAATTCTTTATTTTTTAGTTCTATCTTTTTATATTCATTCATTAAGTCATGAAAGGCTTCTTGAAGCTCATTAAATATATATTCAAAAGAATTATGAATGTTTACCTCATCATTTTAAGCCATCAAGCATATATTTATCTTTTCTTCACTTGAGGATGACTCTTCTTCTAAATTTGAGCTCTCACTACTTCTCCAATTTGCCAATATATCTTTCCTTCTTAGTTTTCTTAAGCTCTTTTTCAATGGAGGATAGTCATTTCTATATTCTCTAAGTTGATTCCTTTCCTTCTTTTCTCTTTTTGGTTCAAAGTTTTTCTTCTTTCTTACGAATCTCATGAACCTTCTTATGATCATCGCCATTTCTTCATCATCTTCCGAATCCTTGGTAGAGTCATTTGAACTTTCTTCAATGGCCGATGACTTGAGTGCAAGGGTTGTCTTCTTTATCTTTTCCTCCTCCATGCTTTGGTTCATATTGAGCTCATGTGTCATGAGCGATCCAATTAATTCTTCCAAAGCAAGCTTGCTAAGGTCCTTGGCTTCTTGAATTGTGGTTACTTTTGCTTCCCAAGTCTTCGATAAGGATCTAAGAATTTTGCATACAAGATCACTATTAGAATAGTCTTTTCCAAGACTTTTTAACTTGTTTATAATTTCAATAAATCTTATAAACATTTCACTTATTGCCTCATGTGGTTCCATTTTAAATAGCTCATACTTATGAACCAAAATATTTATTTTAGATTCTTTGACTTGACTTATACCCTCATGGGTCACTTCAAGTCTATCATAAAATTTTTTTGTAGATAAACATGTTGATATTCTATTGAATTCATTATAATCTAATGCACAATATAGAATATTAATAGCTTTAGCATTTAATTGAGCTAGCTTTTTATCTATCTCATTCCAATCTTTTTTCGATTAGGTACACATATATCATTGAAAATCATTGTGGGTGTATAAGGACTATTGAGTATGACATTCCACATGTCATAATCTTGTGCTTGAATAAAAATTTTCATTCTAGCCTTCCAATATGTATAATTTATGCCATTGAAATAAGGAGGTCTAATGGTTGAGTGTCCCTCACTCAACAAAGAACCAAATGGGTCAGTCATAAAATCTTTAGCTCTTAACAGTTAGGTCAACAATTAATAATAGAGCACCTACTCTGATACCACTTGTTGCCCAGGAATAGCTACGCAAGAGGGAGCGGGGTGAATTGGGTATTTAAAAAAAGATTTTGACTAATGTGCAGATTTGAATGATTTAAACTAAGTGATGTGCACATAATAGGTAATAAAATAAGCTTTATAATATGCAGTGAATGAAAGCAATATAGTAAAGAATACACTATCACAAACACATAAATTTTATAGTGATTCGGTGTCAAACTCAGCACCTACATCCACTCCCCAAGTATACCCCTTGGAAATTCAACTATAATTTTCAATAAGAATTACAGTTTGATTATTTTTTGAGCTTGTAATTAAATCTAGTTGATTTTTTATGGCTCACCAACCAAAATTGTACATGATTATTTTTTGGACTCACAATCAACCTAGTTGGTTTTCTCTGGATCACCAACCAAAATCGTACATGATTATTTTCTAGGTTCACAATCAACCCAGTTGGTTTTCTCTGGATCAATAATCAAAATCTCACAAGTGATTATTTTTCTCTGGGCTAACAATCAATCCTAATTGATTTTACCCTTGGCTCATCAATCAAACCAATACAACATCCAACTCGAGGCTTAGACCAACCCAAGTTTCTCATCCCAAGAAACTTAAAATAAAATATAAAATTATAATTTAAAATAAACTCTTTTGAAGCATAAGAGAAGACAATCAAAGTTGCTTTACTTGTAAGGTTGATTTCTTCTTCTTGAATGAATAAGAGATTGTGAGGCTCCTTGATTCTCTTCACTCTTGCTCTCACTTGCTTGAGGATGTTTTGTAGTAGAAGGATAAAGGATCACTCTAAAAAGTAACTCCTCTCTTCTTTTCTGCTCACTCCTTAGCTTTCTCAAATAATAATCAATATACTCTCCAAAGCTTTCTCTTAATGCTCCAAGTATTTTCTTATATACTCCAGAGGTTTTTCATTATTATAAGTCACTAATATAGGCTTCTGAAAGTGATCTAGCTATTGAAAGATCCAAGATAGCCATTGAAAGATGCGTGGAATGAAAAAGCTATAGAACTAGAAACTAGCCATTACAAGCACTAGGCCGGCTCAGTTTTAAACTGGGTCGGCTCAGTCCAAATTGGGTCGGCTCAATTTTCAGCTGTGTTGGCTTAGTCTCAAAATACTGAAACACTATTTCTATCTTCTTTTATTGTCTGAGACTAGGATGGCTCACTTTCTGACTGGGTTGGTCTAGTTCCACTGGATCGATTCAGTTTTCAGCTAGATCAGCTCCATCTCTTGGATCTTGAAAAACTGGCTTTCTATACTTTCTATCTTTTGCTTCCACTAAGATAGGTCGGCTCAGTCTCAGACTAGGTCGGCCCAATTTGCATGCCAAGCATGCCAAAGATAATTTCTGATACTTTCTTCTTCAAATTATTTTGTAAGCTAGACTTATCCTTTATATCTTGATTTAATCTTTATTTTGATCTCTTGAAAGCTATATCAATTCTAGTATTTCTTCTCTAAAATTTTGAGTGATGAATCTTCATTTGGATGAATTGGAATACTTGATGTTTATGAGCACTTAAAATTTGCAACTATACATCCTCACAACATAGTTAGACTTTATAACTTATACTCAAAACTCTTTGTCATCATCAAAATCAATCTTTGGATCAATAATCCAAGAGTTGGATGCCCCTCAAACTCCTCCTTGGTTTCCTAGTTAGACTAGGTTTTGACCTAATCTACTAGATATAATAAGGAGGTTGCTTCCTTTCAGGGGTAGACGTGTAAAACCTAGGAAAAATCATGAAAGAATAGAAGAAAAGGAGGAGGAACTATGGGAGACTTGGGATGCCAAGTTCCATGAAGGAGAGACCTCATTAAGCCATCAAAATTTGATGTATAGAAGATACAAAGGTAAGAGAAAATTATTTTCTCTTCTGGTTTTCTTACAAGCTTCTCTTTCTTATTTTTCTATGTAATTTTTCTCTTAGAAAAATCTAAGAGAGAGAGGTAGAGGGCATGGAGGATGAGTGCTTTAAGGAGCTAGGGCATGGTGGTCCTCTTTGGATATGATCTGATCACATCCTGATGAGAGAAGAAGAAGAGAAGAAAGTCTTCTCTTAAGGTTTCTTTAAGAATCCTTCTTCTCTATCTTTTTATGTGACTTTTCTATGAGAAAAATTATAGAGAAAGAGATCTGAAAATGTAGAAAATTCTAGAGGAGTAGGTCTCCTCTTGTCCTGGCATGGAGATGCATTCAAGACATCAAAGGTTGATGTGCTGAAAGAGAAGATCTATCTTCTCTTAGGATAGTTTTTAGATCTTTTATTTTTTGATTGTTTGGGAGATTCAAGAGTTGGATTTCTCCCTCAATCCTCCTAGTATTCTTCATCTCTTGGAGGATCCAAGAGATTTGAAGAATATTTTTTTGATTAATCATCAGGAGGGATCCACGAGAAGCTAGCACTTCGATAGGATCTTTGTTCGATGAACCTTCGATTTGTGTTGTAGTCTCATGTGGACTATCTTTAGAGGTTGAATGTGTGTACGGCTTCAAGCAATAAGGACAACATCTGGACTCGATCGTGGTGTTCTGAACCCGCATGAAGGTAAGAGATTTGATCTCTTCTCTCACCTAGATGCAATCTATGGTTTGATTTAGAATTATTTTAGATCTCGGGTATTGATTTAATCAATACAAAAGCACTTTAATTTTTAGATTTATGTATTTATTATGATATATTATAGATCTTAAATGTAGAGTTTAGTAATTAGATTACATGCTTTTATAGATTAAATAGTTTAATCTAGATCTTCTACTATAATTTATTTAAAAAAAGTTTTAAAATAAAACCAAAAATCCCAGCATATTTTTCTATAGTGATATCAGAGCATCTAGAAGTTTTTATAATATGATCATATTTATATTAAAATAAATCTAAAAATAAAATTTTAAAGATTGCACATACTGTCATAAGATTATCCTATTGTAAGATTAACCCCTTACAATGAAAAGATTGTCCTAGTATGTGCTGATCTAAATTTTTGAATCATGAATATGTTAGATATGGTCTAAATACTTTTATAATTTAATTTTTTTATTTAAATCTAAAAATTAAATAGATATTTGATCTATTATTGATTATTTAGATTAGATCTCAATAATGTAGGGTTACACATACTGATTATAAGGTTGTCCTATTGTATGGTTTACTCCTTACAGTGGAGAGGTTATCTTAGTATGTACTGACTTAAATATCCTAAATCATAAATATGTTAGATAAGATCTAAAATAATTTATTATTTATTTTTAAATTTTAAATCTAAAATTAAATACTTTATGATCTAATTTTGATCATTTAAATGAGATCCATATGATATGTTTCATGTTTTGATCTAGATTTTCATGTTGTATATATTGATATGTAGCTTCTTTTTGAATCTAGTTTGTATATGTATGATATATAAATTTTATAAAATTTAAATTATGAACTTACTTTCTGCAAAATCCTACATTCAAAACACTAGGACATTATCAAAATATTGAAACAAATTAGATCTAAAATTATGTATTGAATATAATTCAATGTAAACTATTTATAATTTAAAAATATTTTAAATGATCAAATAAAAAATTAGTTCTGAGATTTCATAAACCCAAACCCATAAGTCTTGAACTTAATTAAGAATTAAGTGATTGTTTAGGATCTAGGTTTGTAATTAAAGATTCTAAGATAATTTTATAAAATATGTTGAAAAATATATTTCAAAGCCAATCATCAATCTATTGATAGTTGAGCTATATTATATCTATAATTAATTTATTAATAAATAAAATATATTTTTGGTATTTTTCATCGTAAAGAATTTATCTTCTAACGAACTCCATTATTGTGATCAAGTTCTTAGGACTATTTAACTACAATAAATAGAGGATTTATCGATTAGTTCTTAAATCTATCACAATCAAATGATAAGCTGTTAATTAGGACGACAGCATCTAATGAGCATAGATCGCTGTATGCTATATAGGTTGATTATCCTCTTAACCAGGAAGTATGGAGACACTGATATGGCATACAGGTGAGATGTATGGGTATATCATTATGGAACGTGACCAACTCTAGAGCATTCTACTGTCGAGAATGTCTCTAATGGAAAATAGGTATAAGTGTCCTTTAGACCTGAGATCACCTTAGTGACTTGCAAGTAACTCATGTGCTTTGGTATCGGACTAACTAAATATCTAATTCAGTAATGGAAGGCTTGTAGGCACAGTCAAGTACTTGCAAAGTCAGAGTATGATAAGATGGAATTGACCACTCTAAGAGTTGGAGAAGAATGTATCACTATATTTTAATATTGCAAAATCATGGTCAGGATAATCCATCAGATGGATTTGATATTTTAAAATATAATGTGGACAAACCTGATCAGAGTTAACAGTTGAACTCTGAGTTATCCTAAGAGCATATTGGTTAAGGGGATGAATTATATGCAAACTATATCCGCATGGGTTCTAAGTGTTAGATATGTGTGCCCTAAAAGTCAGAATTGGCTAACACTTGTTATACACTTCTAAGAGCAAAATTATAATTTTGACTATAAATAATAAAATAAATTATTTTCTATCACAATGTGTATTTAGTGTCTGTAATACATCCCTTGAGTCAATGACAATGATAGTTCTTATTTTCAAGAGTTGAAAATTTAAGATATGAATTTTTATTATTAACTCATAAAATGCTCCTGACCATAGGATCATCATGAGGATGGTGATTGATCCAGAAGGTTGGTGTACAATCACTTTTTTATAGTAGATAAATCTTGAGTCTACGATGTAGAGATACCAAAGTGAGAGTATAGATACTTGTTAGAAAATGAGGGCACTGAGCATGACCACCATGACTCGGTCTCCTAGCCATTCGGAATCTTGAGGTGTACGTTGGCTATAGCATGTTCATTATAGGAATTGGATCGCACCAATAGGAAATCTACCTAGGTAGATGAGGAGTAGCCCTATGATGATCATGAGAATCAAGTACATAAGCCCATGGCCATGACAGAGTGAAATAATAGAAAGAGTTTCTATTAAGGTTTTTACATTGGACTTGAATCGAATGATTAATTATATAATGGATATTAGGGTTTGACGAGATTACCTTAACCCCAATCCAGTCGGGGCTCAAGATAGAAGAACTTAATCACATAGATAACTGTATCGAAAGGTTCATTTTTAGTTTTGATGGGTTACCACCATATGCTTCTAGGTGTCATTGGTAGATTTTGAGAGCAATTAGAATGATTTAGATGATCAATCATACTAGTTATCTGAATCAGAAAAGTTTTGATCCGTTAGAAGGTATTTCGATGATGTCGATGATAGAGATCATGATATATCTCATTACCATATGGTACTGAGCCTAACTAGATCACACAAACAAGGGTTTCGATATGGATATCATCAATTGGACTACTCCAATTCAATTGATTTGAATTAGCTTCAATTATGTTCAAGAAAATCATGCTAGCACACGATTGAGCCTAATGTTCTCCTTTAATTATTATTAAAGTTTGTCTCGACTGAGCCAAATATATCTGGGCTCACTCAGGTACCTTTACTTGATCTGACTGGAGCTTGTATAGGTCAGAAAAGGATTGTCTTAATTTATGAGATGAATTTGAGACAATACCTGCCATTTTTCATCACCTGCTAAATCCTATTTCGAATATTTAGTCAAACGTTGACCTTTCACACTTAGACGTCTGCCCATGTGTCAAACCATCATAGGAGAGAGTTTTTAGATCAGTCCACCTACTAAAAAGTAGATGGATAAGGGGTGCACACCTAGGGAGGTTTGCACCCATGGATAAAGCATCTAGAATCTCGTATAGATGGGACTCCAGTTGCTTCGAAGATTCTACTTGGATGGCACCTAGAAGACTACTTTGACCCAGTCTTGGTGCCATCTAAGGATGATTTAGAGGGGCTCTCATTTAATTGGATCAGATGATGTCATCCTATCAATCAGATTTAGATTTGATTGCACAGAAAGTCATGATTGGTTGGGATGATGTGGCACTGCATGGCGCAATAGGGTCTATAAAAACCCTATCTGCACCAAGATCAAAGATGCTTGACTGATTGCCCATGCCATAAGGCTACCCCTCTTCCTCCTCCATGCCACCTTTAGGTGTTCTCTCTCCTATCCATGCCTAAGAATTTTTGGGCACAAGTTTGGTGCGATCCAAGCAAGAGAAAGATGACAAAAAATGTAGAAGGCAGCACTGCTGCAAGAGATAACTCACATCTTCGAAAGGAGTTTTGAAGATCTTCAAAATCAGATCTAGATCTAATTTTTGAAAAAGTGATAAAGAAGGAGGAGATCTCCAAATCCTATCCGAGTGAATATCGGTAGAGGCCAGGCACTTGTATGGTTAGATCCAAAACCTCAAGCAGACATCAGGATCATCACAGGATAATCAGATTACCCGCAATAAGATAAAATTAAATTAGATTTAATTTATTTTTTATTTTATTTTATTTATTTTATTAGATTAATAATATTATATTTGAAAAATTTTATATCTAATCTAGATCCAAGAGAAAAAATTTTGAAATATCTCTCTTGATCCAATCAGATTTGAACGAACCTGATCCAGAAAACTAGATTTTCTCTTCAACTGGTATCAGAGCCAGGTTGCATTTCTCGTTAGATCTAATTTTATTTTAATTTTAATTTGATAATTTGATGATTTCAGATATCACATTAGATGTGATTAGATCTAAAATTAAAAATTAAAAAATATTAAATAATTTAGATCTAAGTTGTACAAGATGCATGACTAGTTGTAGAATAGAATTATTCTATGTATAGTCTAGCATGATCATAATTTAATTTGATTAATTATAATTTTTAAATCTATTTATTTACTATTTTTTGATGTTATAAATATTTTAATAAGATCTAAAAATGGAAAATAAAGTTAGTTAATTTTTGTTCATATGAGATATGATGAATGTATGTTTAGATTAGTTATAGAATAGTTCAACATAATTATCTAGAATAGATTTTAATTTGATATGATCAATTTAAATTTAATTTTTTAGATAATTATGAGATAATTTAGATCTAAAAATATGCATGATATGATATATGAAGATGTATGCAAAACATGTTTATAGTTAGATCAATTTTTTCTATATTAGATATATGATGTAGATCTAACTAATTTTGTAGTTTTCATATTTCTGATTAAGGCATTCCTCTTGGCTATTCGATCGTAAGAATAAAGTAGGGTTTAAATGCCCTCTTCTTCCATTCGATGGAGTGTTCTTATGATGTGTAGGGGTGCTGCGTGTTCATCCTTAATCATAAATCTAAAACTTATTTTCTACAAAATTTTGGAATCTGAAATCCTAGAATTTTATTTATATATTTTGTTTGTGAACCCTAAACTTAATTAAGAATTAAGATTATGAAATATGTTAAGTCTAAAAATTAAAAATTTTTAGATTTAAGACATATTCATAAAATTGGATTCGGACTTAGATAGCTCAATTAGGTCTAGTGATTGATCAAACCGAATCAAGAGTTGGTTAGATGGGATCAAGAGTGCTTAAATTAACTAGCCTAATAGGATTAAGTCTGGGTCAAGATCGAATCACATGAGTGATCGATCAAGCTAAGACCTAATTAGGCTCAGTGGTTAGAGTCTGGATTGTAGGCTAACCTGATTGGTTCTGGCTCAATAATTTGGTGTCTAAGATAAGTCTGGTAGATATGATCGACTGGTTTTTAATTAGAAGCTACTCGACTCGAATGCATTCTTGTCGAGTTAATGGAATATCCCTTCCATCGGTCTCACTTACCTAGCCATATTTATCGACCCAGTCCTGATCTATGGTGGTTAACAATCCAAGCTAACCCATGCCACTAGGTTAGTCATAATTGTTATGGCTATTGTAAGTCAAGTTTAAAGAGACCTAAATCAAATCTTCCTAAGAAAAGATTAAGTCTAAAATCTTCCACCATTGTAGATATGCGGGTCCTTCCCGGGGTTAATTATTTTCGGCTGGTCATAGTGGTTCAGTTAAACCAAGAAGACACAACCACGTCTATTAGGCATTAGATGCTATGGGCTGGAGGATAAATTGGGCTTAATATTCTGGATACAATGAGAGACTCAATTAGGAATCCAATCTATGCAAAGGGTGGGTCTGACTTAACTAAGGAGTGGATCAATATTTCGGGCATGATGATATTCATAAATTAGAGATCAAGTTTGGGTGCACCATGATTAGAGAATCATTGGACAAGAGTTATCCACTCATTGGCTAACCCATCTCCAATAACTATTAGGTGAGGTGAGTTGGTGGGACTGCACCATCCATTAGAAATCTATAATCATGGAGATTTTTACATCTCTATAGAGGAAGTGTAGGGATCCGAGAAAATAGTGAAAGCTAATTTATTTAAAAATTAAACTTCTAAATAAATTGGTCAAGTCTTAATTATAATATCTAACTAGAAACTTTGACTCTCTATAGGAAAAGCAAAATGTCTGCATCCAACCCACTAGCATGTGTCCTAGACATCCATAGACTGACCGGACCCAATTATAAGGATTGGCTTTGAAACTTCAAAATCATTTTGGATTTCAAGAAGTTAACTCATGTATTGGACCAAGATCCCACCACCTTACTAGCTCGTCCATCCATTGAATAGAGAGCATCTCTTGACAAGTGGACGGATGAAGATAACAAGGCCAGATACTACATGTTGGGCTCAATGTCTGATGAGCTTCAGTGCCAACATGAAGATATCAAGACTGTCCATCAAATGTTGGCTCACCTATAAGAGATATTTGGTGAACAGACTCATGTAGCCAAATAATAGGTCACTAAATGACTATTCAAGGCTAAAATATGTGATGGACAGTCAGTCCAAGATCATTGTCTAATGATGATCAAGAACTTGGAAGAGCTTGAGAAGCTTAGGTGAAGTTGGACCTAGATCTGCAAAATGATATAATTCTGTAATTCTTGATTGATGCATACGGGTAGTTCATCATGAACTACCATATGCATAAACTTCAAAATACTCTAACCAAGCTTATGAACATGCTGGTTACTGCTGAGCTTTTAATAAAAGATTCTAAAGGCTCAGTATTTGCTATGGAATGGACTTCTTTCAAGAGAAAATCTTTTGAAAAGAAGAAAAAGTCTATGAAAAGGTAGAAGGTAGAAGGAGGAAAGAAAAAGAAGGCAGAGCTGAAGAAGGTTGCTGATAAAGAAAAGTATTTCCATTGTAATATTGACAGCCATTGAAAGTGGAACTACCCTACATACCTGGCCACCCTAAAGAATAAGTAGGAGGCAGGTCCTTCTAGAGGTATGCTCATTATTAAATCTAACCTTATGATTTCTTCTGCATCCAGTTAGATGCTTGACTCTAATTCTAGTGCTCATTTGTGCACTTTCATGCAAGGTCTTGAGGATAGCAGGAGGCTGAGGGATGGTGCGATAATCCTATGCGTTGAAAATGAAGAAAGGATTGCTGCTGTGGTCGTGGGAACCTACCCTCTTCAACTACCATCTGGTTTAGATTTAGTACTTAAGGATTGTTATTATGTGCCTGCAGCAAGCAGGAATTTAACTTCTATTTCATATTTAGTAGTAGAAGGCTATGTAATTAGTTTTCTTAAGGACCATTATAACATTCTTTATGAAAGAAATAAAATTGCAAGTGGTTTTCTTATTAATGATCTTTACTAGTTACATATCGATGTATCTATTTTTAATATCGAGCAAAATATGAATGCCATAAAATCAAAATGACCCAGGGATTATCCAAACGATGGCATCTATGGCACCTTAGACTAGGTCATATAGTAGAAGATAGGGTTAACAAATTGGAGAAAATCGAACTATTGAGTCCATTGACTTCCTCATGTCTTCATAGCAAAATGACTAAACTTCCTTTTATGGGACATGGAGAAAGGGCCATGGATTTACTTGCCCTAGTACATACTAATGTGTGCGGCCCATTTGATGTGCCAGCTAGAGGCAATTTTATCTACTTCATAATCTTCATCGATTACTTGTCTCGATATGGGTATGTATATCTTATGAGACACAAGTCTGAAGTCTTTGAAAAATTTAAAGAATTTAGACATGAAGTAGAAAAGCAAACTATAAAACCCATTAAGGTTCTTCGATCAGATCGAGGAGGTGAATACCTTAGTCGAGAATTCTTAGACTATTTTAAGTAGAATGGCATAGTCTCTCAATGGACTCCACTTGGAACACCTCAACTCAATGAAATTTTAGAACGAGACCCTATTAGATATGGTCCGATCCATGATGAGCTTCACAGACCTTTCTGATTTTCTTTGGGGATATAGTTTGTTAACTGCTATATATTTACTAAATAGGATTTCTTCCAGAACTATTCCTACCACACCGTATAAGATATGGCATGGTAAGAAACCAAGTCTGAGTCATCTCAGAATTTGGGATTGTTTGGCTCATGTCAAAAGATAACAAGCGGATAAGTTAGACCATAGGTCTTTTAGAGCTCGATTCATAGGATATCCTAAAGAGTCATTAGGATATTATTTCTACATTTCAAAAGATCATAATATAATTATGAGTCGACATGCCATCTTTCTTGAAAAATAGTTTATTCAAGATAGCGGCATTGAAAAATAGATCAAGCTAGAGGAGAAAGTCTTCCAAGAGCAAAGAGCTAAGGACCCTTTGGAACCAAATCAAGTTGAGCCAATACAATCACTACCTCCTCCACCTCGAAGATTGAAAATGATTTTTCGTCCCCCTGAGAGGTACTTAGATACTATTTCAGAGGAAGTAGAGGAAATATTTCTCATAGGTAATAGAGTTCATGTTGATGATCCTAAAACCTATAACGAGGCGATATCAGATATCGACTTTGAGAAATGGTTAGAGACAATGAAGTCAGAAATTGACTCGATGCACTTAAACCAAGTCTGGATCTTGGTAGGTCTACCAGAAGGTATGGTACCTATTGGATATAAATAGATCTACAAGAGAAAGATTGGTGCAGATCAAAATGTAGAGATATTCAAAGCTAGATTAGTGGCAAAAGATTCTAGTCAGCATGAAGGCATTGACTATCAGGATATCTTTTCGCTAGTAGCCATGCTTAAATCCATTCGCATATTGCTTGCTATTGCAGCCTATTTTGATTATGAAATATAGCAAATCGATGTGAAATTGATGTTCTTAAATGGATATCTTGAGGAAGATATCTATATGGAACAGCCGCTAGATTTTACATCTAGTGATACTAATCACAAAGTATGCAAGCTGCAAAGGTCCATATATGGACTTAAGCAAGCATCTCAAAGATGGAATACTCGTTTTAATGATGTGATCAAATTATTTGATTTCATCAAGAATGAGGAGGAACTATGTATTTTTAGAAAGATCAGTGGGAGCACTATTGTCTTCCTCATACCATACTTGGATGATATCCTTCTCATTGGGAATGATATTCCCATGTTGACCATAGTTAAAATATGGTTATCTAAAGAATTCTCTATGAAAGACCTAGGAGAAGCATCCTTCATTCTTGGAATCAAAGTCTATAGAGATAGAATGAATAGGATGCTAGGTCTTTCACAAAAGATGTACATAGAGAAAGTGCTAAAGAGGTTTAGCATGGAAAACTCTAAGAGGGGATTGGTACTCTTCAGACATGGCACTCATCTCTCCAAGAAAATGTGTCCCAACACACCAGAGAAGTTTGAACACATGAGCAAGATCCCTTATGCTTCTGCAATAGGGAGCCTCATGTATGCCATGTTGTGTACACAACCTGATATAGCCCATGCTGTGAGTGTCACAAGCAGATATCAGTCAAATCCAAGAGATGAACATTGGACTTCTGTGAAATATATCCTTAAGTACTTAAGAAGAACTAAGGATATATTCTTGGTTTTTGGTAATGGAGAACTTAAAGTCCAAGGGTATACAGACTCGAATTTTATGTCCGATATAGATGATTGAAAGTTGACATCTAGGAATCTGTTTATGTGTAATGCTGGTGCTGTCAGTTGGAAGAGTTTCAAACAGATAGTAATAGTAGATTCCACCATAAAAATAGAATACATCACTGCATTAGAAGCTACAAAGGAGGCATTCTGGTACAAGAAGTTCACCACAGAGATCGGAGTGATGCCATCAGATGCCATTCCTCTGTACTGCAACAATAATGGTGCCATAGACCTTGCTAAGGAGCTGAGGTCTCACCAGAAATTAAAATACATCAAGCGGCGATACCACCTCATCCACGATTATCTTGAGAAAGGATACGTCAAGGTCAAGAGAGTCGACTCCGCAGACAATGTGGTAGACCCACTTATAAAGTCATTAGGCCAGCAAAAGATTGAAACCCACCTTGAGAAGATGGGACTTAGATTTATAGACAATTAGCTTTAGGTCAAGTGGGAGTTTGTTAGATATGTGTGCCCTAGAAGTCAGAATTGGCTGACACTTGTTATACACTTCTAAGGGCAAAATTATAATTTTGACTATAAATAATAAAATGGGTTATTTTCTATCATAATATGTATTTAGTGTCTGGGATACATCTCTTGAGTTAATGGCAATGATAGTTCTTATTTTCAAGAGTTAAAAACTTAAGACATGAATTTTTATTATTAACTCATAAAATGCTCCTGACCGTAGGATCATCATGAGGATGGTGATTGATCTGGAAGATTGGTGTACAAATGCTTCTTTATAGTAGATGAGTGTTGAGTCTATGGTGTAGAGACATCAGAGCGAGAGTATAGGTACTTGTTAGAGAATGAGGGCACTGAGCATGACCACCTCGAGCAGTCATTAGGAAGTCTACCTTCCCATCGATGACTGGCTCGAAGCTGTAGTTGTGTGTCCGATTCTTTGACTTGAGGTGCATCATAGTTCATCTTGAGGGTGTTATAGTTTGACTATACCATGACTCAATCTTCTAGCCATTCAGAATCCTGAGGTGTATGTTGGCTATAGCATGTTCATTGTAGGAATTAGATTGTACCAATAGAAAATCTATCTACCTCGGTAGATGAGGAGTAGCCCTATGATGATCATGAGAATCAAGTCCATAAGCCCATGGCCGTGGCAGATTGAAATAATAGAAAGAGTTTCTATTAAGATTTTCACATTGGACTTGAATCGAATGACAATCATATGTCGGATATTAGGGTTTGACGAGATTACCTTAACCCCAATCTAGTCGGAGCTCAAGATAGAAGAACTTAATCACATAGGTAATTACACCGAGAGGTTCATTTTCAGTTCTGATGGGTTGCCATCATATGCTGCTAGGTGTCACTGATGGATTTTGAGAGCAATTAGAATGATTTAGATGATCAATCATACTAATTTTCTGAATCAAAAAAGTTTTGATCCATCGAAAGATGTTTCGATGATGTCGATGATAGAGATCGCAACATATCTCATTACCATACAAAACTGAACCTAACTAGATCACACAAATAAGGATTTTGATCTGGATATCATGAATTGGACTAACCTAGTTCAATTGATTTGAATTAGATTCAATTAGGTTCAAAAAAATCGTGCTAGCACACGATTGAGCCTAATGTTCTCCTTTAATTATCATTAAAGTTTGTAGCGACTGAGCCAAATGTGTCTGGGCTCACTCAGGTACCTTTACTTGATCTGACTAGAGCTTGTCCAGGTCAAAAAAGATTGTTTTAATTTATGAGATAAATTTGAGACAATACCTACCATTTTTCGTCACCTGCTAAATCCTATTTCGGACATTTGGTCAAACATTGACCTTTGACACTTAGACATCTGCCCATGTGTCAAGCCATCATAGGAGAGAGTTCTTGGATCAATCCACCTACTAAAAAGTAGATGGGCAAGGGGTGCATGCCTAGGGAGGCGTGCATCCATGGATAAAGCATCTGGAGTCCCGTATAGATGGGACTCCAGTTGCTTCGGGGATTCTACTTGGATGGTGCCTAGAAGACTGCTTTGACCTAATCTTGGTGCTATCTAAGGATGATTCAGAGGGGCTATCATCTGATTGAATCAGATGATGTCATTCTATCAATTAGATTTAGATCTGATTGCATAGAAAGCCATGCTTGGCCGGGATGATGTGGCACTACATGGCGCAATAGGATCTATAAAAACCCTATCTACGCTAAGATCAAAGATGCTTGACCGATTGCCCATGCCATAAGGCTGTCCCTCTTCCTCCTCCATGCCACCTTTAGGTGTTCTTTCTCCTATCCATGTCCAAAAAATTTTGGGCACATGTTTGGTGCGATCCAAGTAGGAGAAAGGCAATAAGAAAAGGAAGAAGGCAGCACTGCTGTAAGAGACAACTCACATCTTCGAAAGAGATTTTGAAAATCTTCAAAATCAGATTCAGATCTAATTTTTAGAGAAGTGATAAAGAAGAAGATCTTCAGATCCTATCCAAGTGGATACCGGTAGAGGCTAGGCACTTGCATGGCTAGATCTAGAACCTCAGGCAGACATCAGGATCATCACAGGATAATCAGATTATCTGCAATAAGATAAAATTAAATTAGATTTAATTTATTCTTTATTTTATTTTATTTTATTTTATTAGATCAATAATATCATATCTAAAAGAACCTGACCCAGAAAATTAGGTTTTTCCTTCACTAAGGATGTTATTCTACACATTCGACCTATCTAATCGTCGGGTACCATTGCTAGATGGTTACTTTGATTGGTATAGAAATCTATTTCTGTGCTACTGGCTTAGGTTCGAATCTATGAGGTCATATACATTAGAGCTCAAGATCTGATTGGATGGTTGATTAATGATTAAGAATCATTCTAGGGTTAAACATTCAATACGATTGATGTTTAACCTAGTGCAAGAGTTGTTGGAGGATCGATTAGCAATTTGATTGCTAATTGGCTTAATTTGATTAAATCAAAGGATTGAGATTAAGTTTAATTAAATATTATTTAATTAGATTTAATTTGAACTTGATTGCATTAAGTTCAATTGATTTATTGGATAAGCCAAGTGCAAGACAAAACTAGTTCTAGTTCAACTAGGACTTGGGTCAACCCAATTTTCTAATTTGATTAAAAAAATAAATTAAAATTAAAATTAATTTAATCTAATTTAATTAAATTTTTAATTAGCTTAGAACCTAATTTAGTTTGGTTGACTTGGTTTTGATTTAATTTGGTTTGAGAAACCATGTTTGACCAAGTCATAGATGGAATCCTAGTGACACTAGGATTACACCGTGCACCACCTTAGCCCTCCATGCCCCCATGCCTATTTTTTAGAAATTTTTTCATGGAAATTCTCTTTCCCCTGATCTTCATGCATGCCGCCTCTCTCCCTCTCTTTCTCATATGGTAATTTGGTGGTTGACTAAGTCAAAAAGAGAAGTAAGTTTTGATTTATGATTCTATGAGATAGAATCCTTATAAACCAAAGCACCTCCTTCCAAAAGGTGCCACCCCCTCTCCTATTCTTTCCTTGAATTCCATGGTAAAAGAAGAATCTTTTGTGCATCCTTCCTTGCTGGTCCATGCCAAATATTTTGGAGGGGGCGCCCATTGGGTGCCCCCTTGTCTTGCTCTGTTTGATCTTTCCTTGTCTAGTTTTTGACCTAGACAAGGACTCTTTTATTTATATTTATTTAGGATGAATTTTAGCTTAATTTTTTTATGAAATATAAACCTTTAGGAAGGCTTTGGGGTGTGTGAAAATAAAAGGGAGAGGATCTTTGGGCATTGAGGTTCCATAGACACCAAACTAGGTGTCTAGGTGAGACCAAAGAGAAGAAGAAGAGGGTCTTCTTTTAGGGTTGCTGTGATCATCATCTTCCTTCTTTCCTCCTTGGTTTCTTTGAGAGAGTCTTAGATCTAAAACCTCTTCTCTACCTTTCTCTCTTTAAAAGAATCCAAATCCAGAAGAAGGAGGTATCTGATCGACCATCGAAGAAAGATTAGCACAATAATAGCATACTGTGCTGATTTCCTACATCGGGATTTCTGATCATGCTCGTGGACTCATGTGGATGACTCCTAGAGGTTGAACATGTGTGTAGCTTGCAAATTTATCCTTAAGTCTGGATTAGTAAGTTAGAAGATGTAACTTGCACCGGTAATAGATATGATCTATTGGTTTCATAGCTGCATTAGATGTAGTATTATAACATATTATTGAGATCAACATGTTAATCTTTTTTTTATATTTTTAATTTTTGATTTAATATCATACCTTGATCATATAATAAATCTTAGGTCTATGATATTTTTATATTTATTTAAATAAATATTTAATTTATTTAAGTCTTTCACTTTCTGATCTTGAAAAAGTTTTAAGATCTACCAATGAAACCTTAGATCTGGTTCTTTCAATTGGTATCAGAGTCAAGTTTCTTATTACATGATTTTCTTGAGCATGTTTAGATTATTTATTAGATTAAATCTAATTTATAATTTAATTATTAAATCTAAAATAAAAAATTTAGATCTCACAAACTACCATAAGGTTTTCCTGCTGTAAGGTTTACCCTTTATAGTGAAAAGGTTGTCCTAGTTCATGATGATCTATTCCTAATAAAAAAATTTATTAGATTTGATCTAATTTTATTTATGATTTAATAGATTTAAAATGATTTTAGATCTAAAAATAAAGTTTTTAGATTGCACGGACTGCTATAAGGTTGTCCTGCTATAAGGTTTATCTTTTACAATGAAAAGATTGTCTTAGTACATGCTGATCTAAAATATTGATCATAAAATCTTAGATTAGATTTAAAAAATTTTATGATCTAATTAAAAATATTTTAATCTAATTTTAATCATCATAAATATGTTATATTTGATCTAAGTTGATTTGTGATTGATTGGTGTTGAAACTATTTCAATTATATGAACCTATTTAGATTAGATCCAAAGTAGATTGATGATTATGTTACTTGCATTTTGATTATGAATCAAACATGCAACTTGGTTGATAGAATAATATTGTAAAAATATTTTATAAATATAAAAATTATTTTCAAAAAGCCAAACCCCAATCCTCAGTCCAAAACTTAATTAAGAATTAAGAAGTTGTTTGATTAGGATCCAGGATTGTAAATTGAAGATCCTAAGACATGAATCTTAACACATTGGGTTAAATGGGTTAGTGGGAATTAGATCCATTAATTGGGTTAGACCTAGGGTTAGATTAAAGAATGGACTTAATTAGAGAATTAACTAAATCTAATCAATTATTATTTTAGATTAAATCAAGGATTCTCTAGATCAATTACAATAGTTATAGTTGGTCAAATTCATATCTTTAACGAGATCCAAGATGGACTTGATTCTTGACTACGAGGTCCAGCATGAACTGTTAAGTTGATCTAATTGAAACTAGTTAAACTAGTTGGTGTCTAAGGTAAACCAATCTAGCGGTCTTTAATTGATAGCCCGCTTATCTGGCCATTTTTGATGGTGTCTAAGACAAGCTTTGGCAAACCCTTCCACTAGTCGAACTTACTTGGCCTCTTGGTGAAATTATATTTTGATCGGATCACTTGACTATTCGAGCTGACCCATGTCAGCTAGATAAATCAGTATGATTGATTTAGGTGCTCCTTGACTAGCCTATTAATGGTCTTCCTTAAGTTGACTTGGTGAAGTCAGTGGGAGAAGCAAGATAAGCTGGTTCATCTGACCTTCCCTCTTCTTTAAAAATTAAATTTTTTAAAATTATTAGGTTCTTAAAATGAATTAGTTATGGTGATAACTAGATCATAGCCTCCCATTAAGTGGATGATAATAGGTCCATCAATTGGATAATCATTGGAGGCCCAAAGGCTTGGTGCTTATCGGCTGATGGAATTATCATTCATTATATGATTTCTTAGCTATATCTTTCTAAATGGTGGTTAGGTTAGCCAACCAAAGTTGGGCCTAATCATTCATTGGTTAGATAGGCCAAGTATGGTCATGTTAATGGTTGGACCTAATCGGACCTTTTCAGTGGAGATCAAAGTCTACTGATTATAGATTGGGGCAAAATTTAATTACTAAAATTTATTTGGAGAAATAATTGGTTATGAACCTATTCTTAGATGCACATGGATTGGCCAACCAAAGTTAGGCTCGTGTGCAGTCTATGTGGATTCTAGTATCCACTAAGGAATTAGGATAATTCCTCGAATTGGAGGTAGGGGCTATCAATTCGAACAAAATAGTGAAAGAACCTTTTGATTAAAGTCCAAATCTTTAAATTTAATGAATCAATTACTAATTAGATTATGGTTTTTCTTTATGCAGATATGGCCACTTTCCTATTGCTCCGATCATTGTTGGATAATGATAAGTTGGTGGGACCTAACTTTGGTAGCTGGTATCAAAAGTTGAAGATTGTTCAAGAGCATGAATGAATCCATATGTACTAACGAATCCTATACCTAAGGAGCCAACTGCCAATGCATGTGGAACAGTCAGAGATACTTACCAAAAGTGGTTTAGTGATCGGACTATGGTGTGCTGCATCATGCTAGCTGCCATGAGCAATGAGTTTAGTCGTAGATTTGAGACAGCTCAGCCAACGGACTTGCTTCAAGTATTGAAGGATTTCTTTGGCACACTCGATGACATGGAGAGGCACAAGACTAGTTGTATCGTCTTCAATGCCAAAATATGGGATGGTGCCTCTATCACTGATCATGTATTGTACACGATCGAGCTAATAGAGCGATTAAGCAAGCTCGATTTTTTCTTGCATAAATAGCTTGGGGAGGATGCAATACTAAACTCATTGCCCAAGTCCTTTCTTCCATTCTTTACTTACTTTAGAATGACAAAGCCTGAAGTAGACTACCACAAGTTACTGGGGTTATTTCAAAACTTTGAGAAGGATCACCAACTCCATAAGGAGTCGGTGAACTTAGTGGAAGGTTCATCTTCTTGTTCTTGACCAGGAAAGAAAAGAAGAATAAGAAGAAGAAAGTTAAGAAGGTGCAAGTTTAGGTTGAGACATCTGTGCAGGGCCAAACTAAAAGGATCAAGCCCGATAAAAGTCAAGTTGAATGGTTCTTTTGCAAGAAGCGAGGATATTGAAAAAAGAACTGTCCTTGGTACATTACCTCTCTAGATCCGAACGGGCAGAGAAAGAAGCAAGCTGTTGCTGGGCAAGGTATTTATATGATAACTCCTTGCAATTTTTCTATTTATAATATTACTGACTGGGTATTGGATACCAGTAGCCCTTACCATATTTGCAATTCATTGCAGGGATTGCAGATCAGTAGGAGATTCGAGCAAAAAAAAAGGTTCCTGAATGTTAGAGATGGAAGACCAGTTCTAGTTCTAGCTTTAGAAATTCTAAAACTTGTACTTGAGTCCCATATCATTATTCTTAGTGATTGTCATTTCTATCCTAATTTTTTTTTGAATTTTATTTCTGTAGGCCTTCTGGCCAAAAATAATTATGAAATATCAATAAAGAAACAAGTTTGTAATATCATTATGAATGGTGTTACTATTTTCTATGGACATTTGAACAATGATGTGAATATGTTATCACAACCTGTTAACATAGTCTATTCTAATGGCAAGCATACTAGATTAGATAGTGTGTTAGATATCTATTTATGGCACTGTAGGCTAGGTCATATAAATAAGAAAAGGATAAACAGGTTGACTCAAGAGGAAATCCTCGAAGTCAGTGATTGTGAATCATTTCTAACCTATGAGTCCTATCTTCTTGGTAAAATGACCAAGTCATCTTTTACTGAAAAATGTGAAAGAGCCATTGAGCTCTTAGGTCTAGTACATATTGATGCATGTGGACCAATGAGCACAAGTGCTAGAGGTGGATATGTCTACTTCATCACTTTCATAGATCTATCTAGATATGGATATGTCTATCTGATGAAACATAAGTTAGATTCTTTTGAAATGTTCAAACGATTTCGAAGTGAAGTAGAAAAATAAACTAGAAAGAGTATTAAAACTCTTCGATCTGACCAAGGAAGGGAATACCTTTCTGGTGAGTTTCTCACATATCTAGAAGAGAATGGGATTCTCTCCTAATGGACTCCCTCAAGAACACCATAGCATAATGATGTATCTGATAGGAGGAATCGAACTCTATTAGACATGGTCCAATCCATGATGGGTTTTGCCAGCTTATCGACATGCTTCTGAGGATATGCACTCGGATTGACTTGTTATCTATAAAATAGGATTTCAAGTAAATCTGTAGTTAAGACTCCATATGAGATATGGATAGGACGTATGCCAGCACTTTCACATCTTAGGATTTGGGGGTGCCCGGCTTATGTCAAACGGTTAATTATAGATAAACTTAGACCTAGGTTTGATAAGTACACATTTATAGGATACTCAAAAAAGACCAAAGGATACTATTTCTACCTGCTGATGAATAAAAGATATTCATCAGCCTTAAGGCAATCTTTTTAGAAAAGGAGTTCCTTGGTGAAGGAACTGTTGCCTCTAAGGTTGAACTTGATGAAGTTCAATAGGTAGAAAAACTGATATCTATAGCTGAACCTGAGTCAGATTTGATTAGATCAGATCCAGAGCCTAGTGTACCTGCACCATTAAGGCGATCCAGTAGAGTACCACATCATCTGGATAGATACTATAGTTTCTTCGTCCAAGATGGTGATCCTATCAAACTCGATGAGAATGATGAGGATCTGATGACCTATATGGATGCTTTATAGAGATCTGATTTCAAAAAATGGCTTAAGGCCATGAAATTCAAAATGAAGTCTATGAAGGTCAAGGATGTGTAGATATTGATTGATCCATCCAAAGGGATTAAACCCATTGGGTGTAAATGGATCTTCAAAAGAAATAAGTGTGTAGATGGAAAGGTGGTGACCTATAAAGTCCATCTAGTTGCCAAGGGGTATCATCAACATTATGATATTGACTATAATGAGATGTTCTCTCCTATGGCAATACTCAAATTCATTCGGATTATGCTTGCGATTACTATCCATCTGGACTATGAGATCTGGCAGATGGATGTGAAGATAACTTTTCTGAATGGAGAGTTGATTGAAGAGGTGTATGTGATACAATCTGAGGGATTCACATCAATAGATGAGCCCAAGGTGTGCTGCCTTCAGAGATTCATTTATGGATTGAAGCAGGCACCTCGAAGTTGGAACATGCATTTTGATAAAATGATCAAAATATATGGCTTCATTAAGAATGGAGAAGAACCCTGCATTTATAAATGGGCAAATGGTCCAGCAGTAGTATTTCTTGACTTGTATGTGGATGACATTCTTTTAATCGAGAATGACATCCCTGCACTATAGGTAATAAAAATTTGGTTGTCATCAGAGTTCTCTATGAAGGACTTGGGTGAAGCATCCTACATCCTAGGGATGAATATCTATAGGGATAGATCTAAAAGAATGCTTGGGTTATCCTAATTCATGTACATAAATACTATGCTGAAGAGGTTCAGTATGAAGAATTCCAAAAAGGACTATCTTCCGATAGGCCATAGAATTTTTCTCTCTAAGAAGGATTGTTCGACAACCCTTAAAGAGAGAGAGCGTATGAGTAGAGTCCCATATGCTTCGACAATAGGATCTATCATATATGCCATGATATGTATGAGATCAGATGTGGCATACTCACTAGGAGTAGTGAGTAGATACCAGTCTGACCCTAAAAAAAACCACTGAACAGTGGTTAAAACCATCCTTAAGTACTTGAAAAATACTAAGGACCAATGGTTGGTTTATGGTGAGTCAGATCTGAAACTTATGGGGTTTACAAACTCCAGCTTTCAATTTGACCATGATGACAGTAGAAGCATGTTGGGATATATCTTTACTCTAAATGATAGAGCTATCTGCTGGAAGAGTTCCAAGTAGTATACTATGGCAGACTCTGTTTGCGAAGCATAGTACATCACAGCATCAGATGCCATGAAGGAAGCTTTCTGGCTGAGGAAGTTTATTATAGAGCTCGAAGTAGCACCCTTCCTAGATAGTCGGATCCTGCTCTACTATCACAACATTGATGCCATAGCTCAGACGAGGAACCAAAGGCACATCAGCGGATGAGGCACATCTTGCACCGCTTACACCTGATCTGGGAGATCATGGATCGAGGTGACATCGACCTTCAGAAGATTCACGAAAAGGAGAACCTAGCCGACCCCTTCACTAAAGCCCTGGCAATAAAAGAGTTCAACAATCATAAGTCGAAGATGGATATTAGATACTGTGTCAAGTGGCTTTAGGATAAGTGGGAGTTGTTGGAAAATATGTCCCAAAGTCAATTGCCAGTTTGTTGTTGGTTAAGCTACATTGTATCTATAATTGATTCATTAATAAATAAAATATATTTTTAGCATTTTTTATCATAAAGAATTCATCTTCTAATGAACTTCATTATTATGATGAAGTTCTTAGAACTATTTAGCTTCGATAAATAAAGAATTTATCGAATAGTCCTTAAATTTATTCACGACCAAATGATAGGCTGTTAATTAGGATGACAGCATCTATCGAGCATGGGACACTGGATGCCATATAAGTTGGTTGTCTTCTTAACCAAGGAGTGTGGAGACACTGATATGGAATACAGATGAGATATATGGGTACATCATTATTGAACGTGACCACCTTCAGAGTATTCTGCTGTCGAGAATGTCTCTGATGGGATATAGGTATAAGTATCCCTTAGACCTAAGATCACCTCAGTGACTTGCAGGCAACTCACTATGCTTGGTATTGGACTAACTAAATTTTTAATTTAGTAATGGAAGGCTTCTGGGTATAGTCAAGTACTTGCGATGTCAGAGTGTGATCAAGATAGAATTGACCACTCCAAGAGTTGGAGAAGAATGTATTACTACATTTCAAAATAGCAAAATCTTGACCAAGATAATCCATCGGATGGATTTGATATTTTGAAATATAATGTGGACAACCTGGTCAGAGTTGACAGTTGATCTCTGAGGTATCCTATGAGCATATTGGTCAAGAGGATGAATTATAGAAACTATATCTGCATGGGTTCTAAGGATGTTGTCCTACACATTCGACCTATCCGATCGTCGGGTACCATTTCTAGATGGTTATTTTGATTGGTATAAAAATCTGTTCCTATGCTACCAGCTTGGTTTGGACCTATGAGATCGCACACATTAGAGCTCATGATCTGATCGGATGGTTGATCAACAATTGAGAATTATTCTAGGGTTAAACATTCAATATGATTGATGTTTAACCTAGTGCAAGCATTACAAGAGGATCGATTAGCAATTCGATTGCTAATTGACTTAATTTGATTAAACTAGAGGACTGAGATTATATCTAATTAAATATAATTTAATTAAATTTGGTTTGAGCTTGATTGGATTAAGTCCAATTGGTTTATTGAATAAGCCAAGTATAAGGCAAAACTAGTTCTGGTTCAACTAGGACTTGGATCAACCCAAATTCCTAATTTAATTAGAAAATTAAATCAAAATTAAAACTAATTTAATCTAATTAAATTAAATTTTTAATTGGGTTAGAATCTAATTTAATTTGGTTGACTTGGTTTTGATTTAATTTAGTTTGAGAAACCATGTTTGATCAAGTCATAAATGAAATCCTAGTGAGACTAGGATTACACCTTGCGCCACCTTAGCCCTCCATGCCCCCATGCCTATTTTTTAGGAATTTTTTCACAAAAATTCTCTTTCCCTTGATCTTCACATATACCTCCTCTCTCCCTCTTTTTCTCATATGGTAATTTGGTGGTTGACCAAGTCAAAAAGAGAAGTAAGTTTTGATTTAGGATTCTATAAGATAAAATTCTTATAACCAAAACACCTCCTTCCAAAAGGTGCCGCCCCCTCTGCTATTCTTTCTTTGAATTTGATGGTAAAAGAAGAATCTTTTGTGCATCCTTCCTTGCTAGTCCATGCCAAATATTTTAGAGGAGGCGCCCAAGAGTTGGGCACCCCCTTGTCTTGCCCTGTTTGACCTTTCTTTATCTAGTTTTTGATCTAGACAAGGACTATTTTGTTTCTATTTATTTAGGATGAATTTTGGCCTGATTTTTTTTATGAAATATAGACCATTAGGAGGGCTTTGGGGTGTGTGAAAATTGGAGGGAGAGGATCTTTGGGCATTAAGGTTCCATAGACTCCAAACTAGGTGTCTAGGTGAGAGCAAAGAGAAGAAGAAGAGGGTCTTCTTCCAAGGTTGCTATGATCATCATCTTCCTTCCTTCTTCCTTAGGTTTTCTGAGAGAGAGTCTCAAATTTGAAACCTCTTCTCCACCTTCTCCTCTTTGGAAGAATCCAAATCCAGAAGAAGGAGGCATCTGATCGACCATCGAAGAAAGATTAGCACAATACTAATATACTGTGCTGATTTTCTACATCAAGATTTTTTATCATGCTCGTGGGCTCGTGTGGATGACTCCTAGAGGCTGGATGCATGTGTAGCTTGCAACTTCATCCTCAATCCTAGACCAGCAAGTTAGAACGTCTAACTTGCATAGGTAATAGATCTGATCTATTAGTTTCATAGCTGTATTAGATGTAGTATTATAACATATTGATGAGATCAACATGTTAATTTTTTTTTTATATTTTTAATTTTTAATTTAATATCATATCTTGGTCATGTAATAAATCTTAGATCTAGGATATTTTTATATTTTTTTAAATAAATATTTAATTTATTTAAGTCTTCCACTGCCTGTTCATGAAAAAGTTTCAAGATCTACTTGTGAAATCCTAGATCTAGTTCCTTCAAAACATGGGTTAAAGGATAATGGGTTAGCTTCGATCAGGTCATTAACTAAGTTAGATCTTGGGTTAGATTAAATATGGACTAAGTTAAGAAATTGATCAAACCTAATTAATAGTTAATTAAAATTAGATCATTTTTTTTTATAGATCAATTCAATAGTTGTAGTTGATCAAAGTCCATACATCTAACCAATGGACCATGATTGTGGCTCAGTGACTGAGCCCGAGTCTTTAGGTAGATCAAATTAAAATTGTCAAATTGATTGGTATCTAAAGTAAGTCTAGCATTTCCAGACTTGTGATTTTTAATTGACAGCTTGCTTACCTAGCCATTTTTGACGGTGTCTAAGGTAAGCCTTGGCAGACCCTCCCACTGATCACACTTACCTAGCCAATATGCTTAATCAACCTTTGATTAGGTTGCTCATTGATTCGTGCTAACCCATGTCACATAAGAAATCAATGAGACTAATTATATTCAGTGAGACTGATCTAGGTGCCCATGGTCCGATATTGATCCTAGTTCTTATCAACGACTTGAGAAGTTAGTGGAAGGACTTGACTTGGTGAAGTCAGTGAGAGTAAATTGGTCCATATCCTTTCTATCCTTAAATCATAAATAAACTTAAATTTTCTAAAATTATTAGATTCTTAAAATGATAAAGTTATGGGAATGACTGAGTCATAGCCTTCCATTAAGGTGTTTGATAATGGATCCATTAACTCAATAATCATTGGAGGCCCATAGGCCTGGTGCTTGTTGACTAATGGAATTATAATTCATCTTATGATAACTTAGATGTATCTCTCTAATAGTGGTTAAGTTGACCAACCATAGTTGGGCTTAAATATTCGTTAGTTAGATACACTAAGTATGCTCATGTTAATGGTTGGACCTAATCGGATCCTTACAGTGGAGGCCCTAGCCTACTTATTAGGAGCCTAAGGCAAAACCTAAATTACTAGAAGTTATTTAAAAAAATAATTGATTAAAGAACCTACCCATAGATGTATATGGATTGACTGACTATAGTTGGGCTTGTGTGCAATCTATGCAGATTCTAGTACCTACTAGGGAATTAAAGGAATTTCTCAAATTGGATGTAAAGGCTATCAATTCATACAGAATAGTGAAAGAATTTTTAGACTAAAGTCCAAGTCTTTAGGCTTAAAATAATTTATATACATTAGGTCTATGTTCTTTTCCTCACAGAATAAGGCTAAATCCTAATTGCTCTAATCACTGTTAGATAGTGAAGACTTATAGACCCAACTTCGATAATCAGTATTAGAAGTTAAATTTGGTTCAGCAGTATGAAAGGGTTCATGCTGGGACTTCTAAGTTCGGTCAAAATAAAAGATCTAAGACTAACCAGATTTAGGTAGAGTGCTTCTACTATAACAAGCAATGTTATAGAAAAAAGAATTATCTTGCTTTTCTTGACCCCAATAGGCTGAACAAGAGAAAAGAGCAAAGAGTTGCTCATTAAGGATGTTACATGATAACATCTTAAAATTTTTCTATTTTAGATTTTACTATCTGGGTATTGGATACAAGTAGTCCTATTTAAATTATTGCAAGGACTACAGGTAAGTAGAATATTTAAAAATGATGAAAAATACCTGAATGGTGGGGATGAAAGTTTTATTCCAATCCTAACTTTAGAAATTATCAAAATTATTTTTAAATATTACCATTTAGAGTGACTGTCACTATTATCCATTGTTTATGATGAATATGATCTTTGTTGGCCTTTTAGGCCAAAGGTGATCATTATTTATCTATAAAAAAAGATTATTATGATATCATTATGAATGATGTTGCAATAATGTATGGACAACAATGAAATGGCATACACTTTAATCACAGTCTATTAGTATAATGTACACATCTAATAAACACCCAAGTTAGATAATGTCACACATATCTGGCTTTGGTATTTGGCCTCAGCCATGTTAATAAGAATATGATGAACAGGTTAGTGATTATGAATCATAGATAAGTTATGAGTCTTGTTTTCTTGCAAAGATGATAAAGTCATCTTTCACTGGAAAAGATGAAAGAGCCGGTGAGGTTCTAAGTCTCATACATAATGATGTATATGGACCTATGAACTCAAGTGCTAAATAAGGATATTATATTTCATTATGTTTATAGATGATCTATCTAGGTATGGGTGCGTCTAGTTTGAATCATGTAAAATATTCAAATGATTCAATAATGAAATAGAGAAATAAATTGGGAAAGATATTAGAACTCTTTGATTAGATCGAGGAGGTAAATACTTATCTGGTGAGTTTTTGACATATCTAAGAGAGAATGAAATTCTCTCTCAGTGAATTTCTTTTTGAAACATAGTGTATCAGAAAAGAGAAATTGAATTTTGTTAAACATGGTTCAATCCATGATAGGGTTCACTAGTCTGCCTGTTTCAGGATTATGCTCTTGTAACTACTTATTTTACTCTAAAAATTTACATCAAATAAATCTGTTGCAAAGACTCCATATGAGATATGGATCGAGCGTAGACCTAGACTCTCTCATCTTCGAGTTTGGAGTTGATCGGCCTATGTCAAAGATTTGCACATCGATAAACTTAGATCTTGGTCCAATAGGTGTTTAAGGGTTATTAGTTCTACGATGCTCAAGAACAAAAGTTGTTCTCAGCTATAGGGCATTCCTTTTGGAAAGGAGTTCCTTAGAGAAGGAACTGATGCCTAAAAGTTGAACTTAAAAAAGTTCGACCGATAGAAAGAATTGACATAATCTAGTAAACCTACAGAATTGATTTGATTAGATCAAACTCGAAGCCCATTAAAGAGGCACCATTAAGGAGATCTGATAGTGTACCATGTTAGCCAGACAGATACTTTGTATCTATGTTTGGAATGATGATCCTGTTGAGCTCGATGAAAACAACAACGATCTGATCACCTATATGAAAGCAATGCAGGGGTCTTTGAGAAGTGGCTTGGAGCCCTAAAATCTAAATTGGAGTCCATAAAAATCAATAGTGTATGGACACTAGTTGATTCACCTGAAGGGATAAAATCCATTGGGTGTGAATAAATTTTCAAAAGGATCAGAGTAGCGCAGACGGGAAGGTAAAGACCTATAAAGCCTATTTGGCTATTATCTCAAAGTTGGAACACACGTTTTAAACGTATATCTTTGTTATGAACAAAGAAGAATCCTGCATTTATAAGTAGGCAAATGATTCTATAGTATTATTTCTTGTATTGTCTGTGGATATCATTCTCTTAATCAGGATTGACATTCCAGCATTATAGAAAATAAAGGTTCAGCTGTCATCTTATTTCTCCATGTATGAGATTAGACATGGTATACTCACTAGAGGTAGTGAGCAGATACCTATTTGATTCGGGTGAGAACCACTAGAAGATTGTAGGGACAATCCTTAAGTATTTGAGAAATACTAAGATCCAGTGATTCATATATGGAGATACTGATTTAAAACTTATGGATGTTTTGATTTTAGTTTTTAGTTAGATCAAAATGATAGCAAGAGAGTGTTAGATCATATTTAATTACAAGAATAATCTACTGGAAAGGTTCCAAGTAGGATATTGTAGCGTATTCAGTTAATGATGTAGAGTACGTCATGGCATATGATGTTGCCATGTAGGCTGTGTAGTTGCTGAGGTTCATTATCAAGTTGGGAGTGGCATCCTTCATAGATGGTCCAATCCTAACATAGCACTGGAGCTATAGCTCAGGCTAAAGAATCGAAGGACTAGCATATTCTGCATCGCTTTCATCTTAGATATTAGATCTGGATAACGTTGACCTTTAGAAAATCGATGGAAAAGGAGAACTTGACCGACCTATTTGCTAAGGCCTCGAAACTAAGGAGTTATATGAGCTCAAGTGGAAGATAGGATATTTGATATCATTATGATTGGCTTTAGTCTAAGTGGGAGTTATTGAAAAATGTGTCTTAAAGCCAATCATCTAAGTTGTAAATGATTGGAACCTATATATGAATTATCTAATAATAATAGTTATTTGGCTGGTTCATCATAAAAGTTCTATCTTTCTTAATTGAACTTCCAAATTATGATGAAATTCTTAGAACCATAATCAATCGATAAAGAAGGATTTATCGGATGGTTCTTAAATAGTTCATGATCAAATGATAAGTTATTAACAAAAATGATAACTTATCGAGTATAGGTCACTGTATATCATATGCATTGGTTGTCCTCATAAGCAAGTAGTGTGGAGATACTAGTATGGCATCCAGATAGGATGTAGGAGTACATCTGCACTGAATGTGATCAATATAGCATTTTACTATCAAAAGAAGCTAGCTAAGATCAATGGATATAAGTATCCTTCCGATCTGAGATCACCATGGTGACTTGTAAGCAACTCACTATACTTTAGTGCCACACTACTAGTATTTCTAATATAGTTTCGAAAGACTTTTAGATATTGTCAAGTACTTGTAAAGTCGGTGTATGAGTCAAGATGAGATCGACCACTCCTGATTGACTTCAAAAAGTGAATGTCTTACCGTATTTCAATTTAGCAAAATCTAGGCCTAGATAATCCTCGTGAGGAGCCACGAGATTTGCAAAATTTGAAACATAATATGGATGACTTGTATGAGTATCGATAGTTAACTCAAAGTCATCTCGAGCATTATTGATCAAAGAGATGAATTATATGATAACCATAGACCAAGGTTCTAAGAATATTGTTTTGCATATATTCGACCTATCCGAATGTCGGGTATCATTGTTAGATGGTCATTTTAATTAGTATAAGAATTGGTTCCTATGCTACTAGCTTAGGTTCGAACTTATGGGATCATATATATAAGAGATTGTTATCTGATTGAATGGTTGATCGATGATTGAGAATCGTTATAAGGTCAGATAATCAATATGATTGATGTTTGACCTAATGCAAGTATTGCAGGATGATAAATTAGCAATTGAATTGCTAATTGGCTAAATTTAATTGAGCAATTAAATCTGATTTAAATATGATTAAATCTAATTTAATTAGGATTCTAATGAATTAGAATTGCTCATTAATTAGGTTGACTCAAAACTATTTTGAATTGGGTTCAAATGGTCTTGACCTAGTCAAAGTAGAAGAGTCCTAGTTAGACTAGGACTCCTCCTTTCCTTGTGCCAATAATCTCCAAGCCCCAAGTTTTATTTCTAGATTATTTTTGTGATTTTCTCCATGCCTAATACAGATTTTTCATGCCCAATTTCTAGAGGTTTTGGATTGAAATTTGACTTGGTCAAATTTTAAAATTGGTTTGGATTTCAACTCTTTTTGAAAGAGTCTTAAGAAACCAAACCACCTTCCTTTTCTTTTGGAATTTCTCCCATGCCCACTTTTTTTTTTGTCACCCACTTTTCTCATGATTTTGGGCATTGCCTTTTGTTTCTTCATGCACAAAATTAAGGGGGAGGCATCCAAGAGTTGGACGCTCCCCAAACTCCTCCTTGGTTTCCTAGTTAGACAAGGTTTTGACCTAGTTTACTAGATATAATAAGGAGGATGCCTCCTTTCATGGGTGGACGTGTAAAACCTAAAAAAAATCATGAAAAAATAGAAAAAAAGAAGGAGGAGTCATGGGAGGCTTTGGACACTAAGTTCCATGAAGGAGAGATCTCATTAAGCCATCAAAAGTTGAGGTCTAGAAGAGACAAAGGTAAGAGAAAATTATTTTCTCTTCTAGTTTTCTTTCAAGCTTCTCTTTCTTATTTTTTTATGTAATTTTTTTTAGAGAAAAATATGAAAAAGAGAGGTAGAGGGCATGGAGTATGAGTGCTCCAAGGAGTTGGGGCATGATGGTCCTCTTTGGATATGATCTGATCACATCCTGATGAGAGAAGAAGAAGAGAAGAAGGTCTTCTATTAGGGTTTCTTTAAGAACCCTTCTTCTCTATCTTTTTATATGATTTTTTTATGAGAAAAATTAGAGAGAAAGAGATCTAGAAATATAAAAAATTCTAGAGGAGAAGGTCTCTTTTTATCCTGGCATGGAGATGCATTCAAGACATCAAAGGTTGATGTGCTAAAAGAGAAGATCTATCTTCTCTTAGGATAGTTTTTAGATCTTTTATTTTTTGATTGTTTGGGAGATTCAAGAGTTGGATTTCTCCCTCAATCCTCCTAGTATTCTTCATCTTTTGGAGGATCCAAGAGATTTGAAGAATATTTTTTTAATTAACCATTAAGAGGGATTCGCAAGAAGCTAGCACTTCGAGCAGATCTTCGTTCGACGAACCTTCGATTTATATTGCAGCCTCATGTGAACTATCTATAGAGGTCGGATGCGTTTGCAGCTTCAAGCAACAAGAGCAACATCTAGACTCAACCATAGTGTTCTCGACCCACGTGAAGGTAAGAGATTTGATCTATTCTCTCACCTAGATGCGATTTAGAATTTGATCTAGAACTATTCTAGATCTAGGATATTGATCTGATCAATACCAAAGTATTTTAATTTTTAGATTTATATATGTATTATGACATATTATAGATCCTAGATATGGGGTTTAGTAATTAGATTATATGCTTTTATAGATTAAATAGTTTAATCTACATCTTTCACTGTGATTTATTTCGAAAAAGTTTTAAAATAAAAGCATGAAACCCTGCATGTTTTTCTACAAATAGATCTTCAAGAGAAAGATAGGTATAAATGAAAATGTAGAGACATTCAAGACTAGACTAGTGATGAAAAAATATAGTCAGCATAAAGGCATTGACTATCAGGATACCTTCTTGCTAGTAGTCATGTTAAATCTATTCACATGTTGCTTGCTATAACAGCATATTTCGATTATAAAATATGGTAGATGGATGTAAAAATGATATTTCTAAATGAATATCTTGAGAAAGATATTTATATGAAATAGTCACTTGATTTTACTTCCAGTGATGGTGATCACAAGGTCTGCAAGTTGCAAAGGTCCATCCATGGACTTAAGCAAGCATCTCAGAGCTGAAATGCTCATTTTAATGATGTAATCAAATTATTTGGTTTCATCAAAAATGAGGAGGAATCCTGTGTGTTCAAGAAGGTCAGTGGGAGCGCTATTATCTTTCTTGTATTATACGTGGATGACATCCTCCTAATTGATAATGACATTTTCATGTTGACCTCGATCAAAGTGTGGTTGTCTAAAAAGTTTTCTATGAAAGACCTAGAAGAAGCATCCTTTATTTTGGGGATTAAAATCTATAGGGATAAACCAAAAAGAATGCTGGGTCTCTTATAGAAGATGTATATAGAGAAGGTGATGAAGAGGTTCAGCATGGAAAACTTTAAGAAGGGACTAGTTCCTTTCAGAAATGGCATTTATCTCTCCAAAAAGATGTGCCCCAAAATACTTAAGAAGATTGAATGCATGAGCAAGATCCCTTATGCTTCGGTAATAGGAAGCCTCATGTACGCCTTGCTATGTACACGATCTGATATCGCCCATGCTGTGAGTGTCATAAGCAAGTATCAGTTGATTCCAAGCGAAGAGCACTAGACTTCTATAAAATGTATCCTTAAGTACTTGAGAAGGACTAAGGATATATTTCTAATTTTTTATAATGGAGAACTCCAAGTCCAAAGGTATATAGACTCAAACTTTATGTCTAATATTGATGATCGAAAGTCAACATCTAGAGGTCTATTCCTATGCAATGATGGTGCTGTAAGCTGAAAGAGTTTTAAGCAGACCATGATAGTAGACTCCACCATGAAAGCAGAGTATATCACTATCTCAGAAGCTACGAAGGAGATGTTTTGATTCAAGAAATTCATCGTAAAGCTTGGAGTGATGCCATCATATGCCGTCCCTCTATATTGCAACAATAATGGCATTATAGCCCTAGCTAAGGAGCTGAGATCTCATCAGAAGTCCAAGCACATCGAGTGGTGGTTCTACCTCATCTATATTACCTCAAAAAGGAATACATCAAGGTTAAGAAAGTTGACACAGCAGACAATGTGGCTGATCTACTAACAAACCCTTTAGGCCAGTAGAAGATTGAAGCTCACGTTGAGAAAATGGAACTTAGATTTGTAGCTAGTTGGCTTTAGGTCATGTAAAAATTTGTTAGATGTATGCCCTAAAAGCTAGATTAGCTGACACTTATAAAATACTTTTTAAAAAAAAATTTATAATTTTAACTTAAAATTAATAAAAAAATTATTTTTTATCATATTGTATTTTTAAAGTGTCTATGATATATCCATTGAGTTAACGAGTATGATAATACATATTCTCAAGAGTTCAGAATTTAAGACACATATTATCATAATTAACTCATAAATTGGTCTCGATAGTAGGATCATCATAAGAATGGTGATCGATCTAGAAGATTGGTATACGATCATTTTCTTAGAATAGATAAGTCTTGAGTCTATGATTTGAAAATATCAAAATAAGAGTACAGATACTTATTGAGAACAAGAGCACTGAGCATGACCATCTCGAGTAGTTAAAAGAAAGTCTACTTTCTTGTTGATGACTAGTTCGATACTGCAGTCGTGTATCTGGTTCTTTGACTTAAGGTGCATTGGTCATTTATCTTGAGTATGTTATAGTTTGACTACACCATAACTCAGTCTTCTAGCCATTCAAAATTCTAAGATGTATGTTGGCTGTAGTATGTTCATTATAAAAATTGGATCACACCAATAGAGGATCTATCAATCTCGGTAAGGGAGTAGTCCAATGATGATCATGAGATTGAGTCTTTAATCCCATGGCCATGGTAGTGTGAAAATAATAGAAAGAAGTTTTTATTAGGATTTCACAATCAACTTGAATTGAATGATTTATTCATATGACAGGTGTAGGATCTGACGATTCACCTTGACCTAGATTCTATTGGGGCTCATAATAGAAGAACCCAATCACATAAACAGGTAGCTACATTGAGAGGTTTGTATTTGGTTCTGATGGGTTGCCACTATATACCACTAGATTTCACTGGTGGATTTTGGATCTAATTAGAATTATCTTGATGATCGATGATTCTAATTGGATGAATTAGAAGAGTTCTAGTCCATTGAAAGTTATTTCGATGATATCGATAATAGAGATTGCGATATATCCTATTACCATATAGAACTGAACCTAATTGGATCATACAAATAAGGGTTTGGATCTGATGTTATCAATTTGACTAATCTAGTTTGATTGATTTGCATTAGATCTGGTCAGGTTTAAGAAAATCGTGCTAGCGCATAATTAGACCTGACTTTCTCCTTCCGTCGACTTTCTAGTTTGTCTCAACTAAGTCAAATTGGATTTGACTCATCCAGAAATCCTATATGGATTTATCTTTGTTTGACTAGACCTTGTCCTAGTTAGATTAAAGCTTGTCCTGGTCTAATCAAGGCTTGTCCTGAAGAGTTCAAAGCTTGTCTTAAATCTCATAAGATGGGAACAGGACAAGGATTGTCTTGACCCATTCTCTATAGGAAAGAAGGGAGAGGAGCATGTGCCCCTTGGAGATTTTCTATGGGCACACACCCCATGTAGTTTTGCATGAAAATTGAGGGTGCGTGCCCTCTCTTGGCATGCGCCCTTGGTGGATACGGATGAAGGAGTTTGAAGAGTTCAAACTCTTTAGAGATTTGATCTCTGTGCCTAATCCTCTTATCGCAAAATATGTGATGCCATAATTTTTGGGCTTTTGTGCAACAAAATGAAGTGGAATTCAAAAGAGGGCATCGAATTTAGATGAGAGTCCTTTTGCTTTAAGCAATCCGTTGCTTATGGGTTGCTTAAAGCTCTAGGACTCTAGGGTTGCGCCGGGTCTATATAAAGACCCCTACACTTAGGCTTTCAATGATTCAAGTTTCTTCATGCCTAGGTGTTGTCCCTCTCTCCATCTCCACGCCTTCTATTATAGATCCCCTCCCTCTTCTCCATGCCCAAGGAGTTAGGCAAAATAGATTTCAAATGTTGAAGTCCTTCCGCACAAGGATTGAGTCTAGAAGATCTAATTCATGAGACGAATACATTGCTATCAGAGATCAAATCGAAGGTGCACTAGGAGGATATCATATTTGATCTTCTAAGATTAGATCTAGAAGAAGAAAACTTTCATATTTGACTAGAGTGGATATCGGTAGAGGCCGAACGTTTGTGCAGCTAGTATTGGAACCTCATCATCGTCAGATCATCGCAGCAAGGTAAACGATTTATCCAATTAGGTGATAAGTGTAATCACTAATTTAATTTTTATTTTTATTTTTATTTTTAAATAAATCTAATTAGATCTAAGAACTTTCAGATCTGATTAGATTTAGAAAAAAAAATTAAAATATTTTGCTATAGATCTGATTCGATCAGGTCAAACATGCAAATTAGGAACTAGAAACTTCTTCAGATGCGTGATGGGTAGTTCATCCAGGATCATTGTCTGACAATGATCAAGGATATAAAAGAGCTTTAGAAGCTCAGTGTGAACATGGATAAGGAACTGCAAGTGGATTTGATCCTCTAATCCCTTTCTAATTCATATGGGCAGTTCATTATGAACTATTATATGAACAAGATCGATAGCACCTTGTCCATACCATTGAATATACTGGTGACAACTGATGGCACCTTGAAAAGTTCAAGGGATATGGTTCTTATTGTGGATTAGGCTTCTTCCAAAAGAAAGTCTACTTGGAAGAAGAAGAATAAGAAGATTGCAAAGAAGTAAAAGACTAAGAGCGGGAAGAAGAAAAAAGCTTCGAAGAAGGTCAATGATAAGAAAAAATATTTCCACTTCAATGTCGAAGGTCATTGGAGGAAAAACTATCTTGCGTACCTGGCAACACTGAAGAACAGGAAGAAGAACGGCCCTTCTGAAGGTACGTCTGATTTGCTCATAATTGAAACTAATTTACGGGTTTCCTCTTCTTCTAATTAGGTTCTAGATTCTGGTTTGAGTACTCACTTGTGCACTTCTATGCAGGATCTTAAAGATGTTAGAGGCATGAGAGAAGGCAAGATCACTCTTTGAGTGGGCAATAGAGCAAGAGTTGTTACTATCGCTGTCAGGATCTACTCTTTGAAGTTACCATTAGAAATTAGTTTATTTTTAAAGAATTATTATTATGTTCTTGTAGCCAGTAGAAATTTGATTTTCATATCTGTGCTGGCATAGGATAATTATAATTTTTATTTCAATAAAGATATATATTCAATTTATTTTGAAAATAAATTTATTGCATTTGCCTATTTGATTGATGGACTTTATTATTTGCATGTAGATGTAAGTATAAATATTAATGAGCAAATCATAAATATCGTAGGGTCTAAATGACTTAGAGATAGCATTAGCCAAAAGTATCTATGGTAATTTAGGCTAGGCCATATTGAAGAGGACAAACTTAACAAATTGGAGAAAGATGGTCTACTCAGCCCATTGACTTCTAACTCTTATTCAATTTGGGAGTCCTATCTTTAAGGAAAGATGGCTAAGCTACCCTTTGTAGGATAAGGAAAAAGGCCACTGATACATTAGCCCTGGTACACACTGACATGTGTGGTCCATTTGATGTATAGGCTAGGGGTGGCTACATCTACTTCATAACCTTTACTAATGATTATTCACAGTATGGGTTCATGTATTTGATGCACCATAAGTCTGATACTTTCGAAAAGTTTAAAAAGTTCAGACACGAAGGAGAAAAATAAACTGGTATACCTATAAAGGTTCTTTGATTTGATTGAGAAGGTAAATACCTTAGTAGAAAATTTTGGACAAATCTTAAGAATAATGGTATAGTCTCATAGTGGACACCTCTAGGGATACCTCAATTCAAAGAAGGAATCAGACTCTATTGGAAATAGTCCAGTCCATGATGAGCTTTATAGATCTTCCTATTTTTCTCTAGGGATATGAGTTACTTTCTATTATTCATATTTTAAATCAAATTCTCTCTAAATCCATTTCTATCTCATCATATCAGTTATGGCATGATAAGAAATTAAGTCTAGGTTATCTCAAGATTTGGGGATATCGGTCCATATCAAGCGACAGTAGGTGGATAAGTTAGAGGCTAGGTCACTTAGGGCTTGCTTCATAGGGTATCCTAAAGAATCTATGGAATACTATTTCTATCTTTCAGAGGATCATAATGTGATCGTGAGCCATCATGCTATCTTCTTGAAAAAAGAGTTCATCCAAGATAGAGATAGTGGTAGGAAGATTGGGCTTGAAAAGAAAGTTTCTGAAGAGCATCTAGTCCAAGAACCTGAACCTATTAGTGAGCTAGTTGATGTGGTATCTCCTCCACCTCATAGATCAAGTAGGATCTCCTATCCTCCTAAAAGATACTTAGGAATCCTTATAAAGGATCTAGAGAAAGTATTCCTTCTAGAAAATAGGGACATTTGGAATGATCCCAAAACCTATGAAGAAGTAGTGTTAAATGTAGACTCTGCGAAATGGATGGAAGCGATGAAGTCTGAGATTGACTCCATTCATTCCAATCGGGTTTGGTTCTTAGTAGGTCCACCTAAAGATATTGTACCTATTGGGTGTAAATGGATCTACAAAAGAAAAATTAGATAGGATGGTAAGGTAGAGACATATAAGACAAGGCTGGTGGCAAAGGGTTATAGTCAATGTGAAGGTATTAGCTATCATAAAATCTTTTCACCTATAGCCATGCTAAAATCCATCCTTATCTTGCTTGTGATTGCAGCCTATTATGATTATGAGATTTGGCAGATGGACATGAAAACTGTCTTTCTAAATAAATATCTTGAGGATGATATCTATATGGAGCAGTCTATGGATTTCACATCTAATGATAGTTATCACAAAGTCTACAAGCTGCAAAGATCTATTTATGGACTTAAGTAAGCATTTCAAAGGTGGAACACTCGCTTTAATGATGTGATCAAATCATTTGATTTTATTACAAATTAGGAGACCTGTATGTACAAAAAAAGTCAATGAGAGTGCTATCACATTCCTCATATTGTACATGGATGACATACTCCAAATTGAAAATGATATTTTCATGCTGACGTCAGTCAAGGTATGGTTGTCAAAGAAATTCTCAATGAAGAACCTAGAAGAAGTTTCCTATATTCTTGGTATTAAGGTCTATAGGGATAAGAGAATAATAAGACTCTCACAGTGTATATACATAGAGAAGGTGCTGAAGCGGTTCAGTATGAAAAACTCCAAGGGAAGTCTCTTGCCACTCAGACGTAGCATTTATCTCTCCAAGAAGATGTGCCTTGACACACCTGAGGAGATCCAACGCATGAGCATGATCCCTTATACTTCAGCTATAGAAAGTCTCATGCATACCATGCTATGTACTCGATCTAATATAGCTATTGTCGTGAATGTCATGAGCAGATATCAGTCAAATCTAGGTGAAGAGCACTGGATAGTTGCAAAGAACATCCTTAAGTATTTAAGAAGAATTAAGGATTTGTTTTTGATCTTTGATAGAGGATTGGAGCTGCAAGTAGAAGGGTACATCGATTTAGACTTCATATTTGATGTCGATGATAGAAGGTCTACATCGAAATGTATTTTTCTATGTAATGGTGGATCGATTAGTTGAAAAAGTTTTAAATAGCCGATTATTATAGATTTGACTATAGAAGCTGAGTATATCGCTACCTCTGAAGTTGCTAAGAAAGCCTACTGGTTCAAAAAATTTATTATGGAGCTGGATGTGATGCCATTGCACTACACTGCGATAACAACAATGCCATAGCACTTGCTAAGGAGCCCAGGTCTTGCCAGAGGTCCTAACATATAGAATGGTGGTTCCATATCATAAGCGAATACCTCAAAAAGTAGTTCATCGAGATGTAGAGAGTCGACTTCGTGCAGAATGTGATGGATCCACTGATAAAGCCTCCTAGCCAACAGAAGATCGAAACTCACTTTGAGACAATGGGTCTTAAGTATATGGCCAATTGGCTTTATGTCAAGTGGGAGTTTGTTAGAAGTGTGTACTAGAAGTCAATTGTTGGCTGACACATATGTAATTTTAGGACTTATCTTTGTACTTGTAAATATTTTATTATCAATAAAAGCATTTTTATTACTAATCATGCTTATATATCCATAATTTATCTTAGAAATTAATAAAGATGATTTTGTATACCTCTCAATGTATTGAGAATATAAGACATATATTATTAGTGATTAGTTTCTAAATGCTTTCGATCGTAGGATCATCACGAAGGATAGTGATTGATCTCATCAAGATCGGTGCATGGATCACCTTCCTTCTGGCCAAATGGATCTTGAATCTATAGTGTGAGGACATTGGGATGAGAGTGTAGGTGGTTGTTAGATAACAATTTATACTGAACGTAACCATCACAAGAAACTACTTGGATATCTACTCGCTTGTCAGTGGTTCTTCTCGATGCTGCAATAGTGTGCCTACTTTGATCTGTGGTGCATTAGCTATTCATAGTGAGGCTACTAGATTTGATTGTACATTCCTTTGGTCTCTAGCCATTCAAGATCTTGCTGTGTATGTTGGCTTCAGTAGGTTCAGGTTCACTATTTAGAGTAGAATGCATCTAGATGGAATCTATTAATCTTAGTAGAAAAGGAGAAAGTCCTATGCAATTAGCGTGATTGAGTTCAGAAAATCTTTGATCGAAGCAAGTATAAATACTAGAAAAGAGTTTTCATTTAATTCATGAATAAACTTGAGTGGAGTTAATTTAGCATATGACTGATAATGGAGTTTGACGAGTTCTCCATGACCTCCATCAAGTCAGAACTCATGATAAAAGGACTTAATTATATGTTAACTGTATCTAGGGGTTCATACATTTTTATTCTATTGGGTTGCTATTACATGCTGCTAGACATCACTGGTAGATTGTAAAAGCTTATTATGATTATTTTCGGATCAATGATCCTTGTTGGATAGAGCTAGAATTATTCTGGTCCATCAAAATAAGTTTCAGTAATACTATGATAGAGATCATGGTATGTCTCACTACCAGATAGAATAGAACTTAAGAAATCACACACAAAAAGAGTTTCATCCAATTAATAGTTTAGATTATGTTCAAATTATCAATTAGATTGATGGTTCAAATTTTGAAAACTGCTAATTTGCAAGCATTACAAAATTGGCAGTTGCTAATTATTAGCATGTTGATTTTATTATATACGTAATTTAATTAGCAGCTGATTAAATTATAAATTAAATTTTAATTAATTTAAATTAGATTTAATTTAATTTAATTTAATGATTAATTAGATTTATTAATCCAAATTAGATTTGGATTTCATTCCTAAAAAATTTAGGTTTTATAGTATTTCAGGATTTGATTCATTTCGGACTCAATTTGGATCTGATTCAAGCCAAATTTGAACCCAATTAACCATGACTTCTTGAGCCCGATTCTCTAGGCTTCTCTCTCTCTTTTTGTCCAACCAAAAGAAGGGTGGAGCAATGATTTTTTGCATCCTCTCTCTCTTGGAGTGTGCATTAGGGTTTCATAAGGCACCACCTCATTATTTTGTTAGATTAGGACTCTTATATGATAAGAGTTTAAACCCTAACTTATCTCCCTTGATTTCTATCCATTTGAGCTATGGAAATCTGGTGGTTTGTGCAACAAAAATAAATAAGAAGGGTGGGGTGTGCACACATATCAGAAGTGGTTTCCTAGTTGCTGCAAGCCTTTATGTGCCACCCCTCTTCATCTTATTCCTCCCCTTTCCATGCCCACACCTCTCCCTTCTTCAGATCAGATCTAAGAGAAGAGAGAAAGCTCTTTCAAAGAGAAGAAAAAGAAATCAAGAAAGAGTTCTTAATTATTTTTGGTGGTTCGATCAGTCTTCTGAAAGTTGCAGTAATCTATTTTGAGAAACAAATCTAGATCTAAGCCGAAGAACAAAGTCTACAAGAGAGCTAGCACCTCAATGACTTTGGAGTTCTGATTGAAGAGATCTCTGTGTAGGTACTAGTAGAGGCCAGATGCATGCATGGCTACGATAAGAGCCCTGGAGATCTGATTGATCTAGTTGAAGAAAGGAAGAGGGATAAGCGACAGGTATAACTTCTACCTTTCTATTTTTTAGTTTTAGATCTAAATAAAATTTATTGAAGTATGTTAGATGATTCTTAGGTTTTCTTGATTTAGATCAGCATGCTTAGATAGATTTAAAAATTATTTTAAATCTCTTTTCCACTGCATTGTATGCAAACTATAAAAATCAGTACGTGTACTACCTAATTTCCAACATTCTCCATCTTCAATCCACCTACTCCTAGATGGATTTGCAAACTCTTGGATCAGTCTTAAATCTAATCTCTAGCATGGTTTCGATCAACACTTGATCGTAGCCTTCTTATTTCTTCGTGTAGATTGGATAGAACTTAACACCTAAGGCCACCAGATGAGATGCCCAACTTTTGGGCATTGAATAGATAGGAGAGGGAGAGGGAGAGTGTGTGAGCTCAGAAGTGGTGCTTCCAAGTCTTGGAAACATGAGAAGATAGGTTATAAAAAGATGGAAGCAAGTGAGAAGAAAAATCAGCTTGGATAGAAAAGTTCAAAAACTGAGCTAGCTCATCCTGAGACTGAGCCGACTAAGTTGGAAACTGGGCTGGCTTAGTTCAGGACTGGATCGGCTATGTCTCAAAGAAAAAATTAGATAGAAAGTAGCATTTTTAGGCTATTGGCATGGTACACAACTAGGTCGGCTCAGTCTGAGACTGAGCCGATCCAATCGTAGGTTAGCTGACTCAATTTTTGTGAGTTTGTTTTATGTACGTGGGATGTTTGGATTTTGAAAAGTTTTTTATGAGCTTGGAGCTTAACCATTTTGTAAAGTATAAATACTGAAAATAGATCAAGATTGTATAGGATGCTGAATTCATTGAATAAAGCTCTTTTCTTCTAAAAAACTCTTATGCTCTCTTTTTCTCTTTTCTCTTGAATCCATTATTTTACTTCTACATTGATCCTAGAAGATTGTTCTTTGTTTCTTGGCTAATCACCAACGGCCATGCCGATCCGAGAGAGGATAGTTTATCCCAATAATTGGTATCAAAGTAGTATTGCATGAAAGGAAGGAAGATACCTAGGGTTACTACATCTAGGATCTGTTGCATTAGGTTTTATCCAAAATCTTCTTATTTCTTCGTTGTTTGTCTCTAGATTAAGGTGGAGATTGGTTACACGGAGGGATAGTGATATAGATGGTTGAAAAGAGGATCTAGGGCATTTAAATCTTGTTTGAAGAGTAGTGTTACTAGTGTGTGATCGAAGAAGGGTGTTAGAAATTTGTTCTTGACTTGTTTGAAGTCATGGGATAGAGTGGATTTAAGGTGAATTTTGAGAAGTTCAATGGCAAGAAAAACTTTACCCTATGGCAGCAAAGGATAAAAGACTTGTTGGTTTGGTAGAGGATCTACAAGATCTTGATAAGAGAAAGGCTGAAAAAGATCAGTACTAGGAAGAGTTGGAGAAAATTGCTTTCAGTACAATTCAGATATGCTTGGTTGATCAGATTTTGCCCAAGATTTGCATAGAGACTACGGCAAAGGAGCTCTAGACAAGACTAGAGAACACATACATGGGGAAGAACATGACGAATAAGCTATGGTTGAAGAAACAGCTATATAGTCCGAGGATGCTCGAAGGTGGAGATCTTGTTGCACATATCCAAAGGTTTAATCAAGTTTGTTCTGAGGTGATGAGTTTGGATGTGAAGATTGATGACGAGGATCGGGCATTGCTGCTATTATGTTCTCTCCTAGTTTCATATGATGTGATAAGCATCATAAATTCACCAATAAAAGTATTAATTTATTAATTAATTTATATTAATTTTTAAGAATTATTAATCAATTTATATATAATTTTTGAAAAATTCATATTTTTATTAATTAAAAAATTAATTAAAAAATAATAAAAAAATAATAAAAATTAAAAAATAAAATTTTATTATCAATAGAAAGAGCTAATTTTTCTAATCACAACAAAATAAATTTCAAGAAAAATGAAGCTAAAATGGAAAAGATATGAATTTTTAAAAATATAAAATAAATAAAAATTAAATAAAAAAAGAAAACGGCTCAGCCGGCTCCGCAAGCCGAGCCACCAAGCCAAGCCAAGCCATCAAAGTTGACTCAGTCATTGAAGCCATCAGCCGGTCTACGATCCAGGCGTGGACCGCCAGCTCAGCAAAATCCGACGAATCAGAGCCTGCCACGTGGTGGACCTAGACCCTTAAAGGGTCTACAGAAATTTATCGCGGCTCACAGGGCAATCTGGTCATTTCACTCGACGACAGAAGCGTTGATTGGTTGCGGTGTGCGGTGCGGCCGGTCTACGCGGTCCATGGGAACAGTGATTGCGCGATCGGACGGATGCGGTTGATTTGCGGTCAAGGATCGGACGGCTCAGCATTTTTTTCGATTGCCAATTTCACTCGAATCACCATCGGATGTTAGCACCTAATTCCAGCTTCGATCCGACGGTCCAGAACGCTCCCGATGGTGATCAGGACTCCCGAAGTGCGATTTGCGGCCAGATTTCCTCGATGAAGCGCGATCGGACGGCCAGAATTTAATCCGACCCGATCTGAGTTGATCTGCATCCGATTTTGATGATTTTTGGACCGTTGGATTCCTATTGAACGGCTGGATTTTATCAGATTTATCAGAGTCATATCAGAGCTATTTTGATTCAAATTTTATCCAAATTTATTTGTATTTTGATGATTACAAAGGCATTAGTCCCATATTGCCTTTAGAAAAAAATATCCAGCCCTCCTAGCTCTATAAAAAGGATCCCAGGCCACCAGAAATCAACATCTCCGATCAAGGTGAAGCTTTGGTACAGGGCGAAGCTAGGCTATGGGTTAAAGGCTGCTTCGAAGCAACGGGTGCCGAGAAGAAGAGCCGAGCTTCTACACCATCTTTCTGCCAATGCCGATCCAAGATCAGAGATCAGGCTATTTTATTCTTTTTAAATTCTATGTATTTAAATTCTAAAATTTTAATTAATAAAAATTTTATTTTTGCATTTTAATTTCTTACTTTTAATTTTTATTATAATTTAATTTCTATACTTTAATTATTATTTTTTTATTGCAAGTAGATGCTAAGATCTAATTAGTAGATCTTAGTACCAAGTTTAAATTCCTGCATCTTTTAATTTTTGCTTTTTATTTTCCGACTTCACTTTTGATCTCGAAACTCTTCTTTTTTATCTTTTTCTTTTATAAAATCAAAGATTTCAAATCTAAAAACACTACCTTTCCTATGGATTCGACCCGACTCACTGCTATCTACGCATTTTCAATAATTTTAAGAAGTCGGATTAAACTGATAAACACGGTGTCTTAACGACAGCATCGCGTCCCTATCAAGTTTTTGGCGTCGTTGCCGGGGAAGGAATAGATGCTATTTTTTTCTTTGATTTCTTTGATTTTTTTTTTGTAAATTAATTATACTTTTTTTAATATTGCTTACTAATTTTTTTTATTTATTTTGTAGAAAAAAAAAGAGAAAATGAAGAAAGCATCAAATTTTGGTGAGATCAATCCTAACCCTAGTCCTCTTTCCTTTTTATTTATTTATTTATTTATTTTATTTTTAAATTAATTTAAAAAAAATATTCATTTAAACCTAATTAAAAGCCTCATGATAAGATTAGAAATCCTAACTGTTTAGAGCATGCATCATATTAGTTTTATTTTTATCTTTATTTTTATTTTTATTTTTTTGGTGATTGCTGGAGGCAAGGTAAGCCTTTCAGAATACAATTAGTTACATGCATCTAGTTTAAATTGCATAGAACCCTTTGATTGAATTTTTTTTGCATATCATATTAAATTAAATTAAGGGCACAACCCAATTAAACAAGATAAGGTGGGGATTTGATCATCCTTCCTTAGCCCACAAACAACCAACCAACATCCTGCATTAACCTAAACCTTTAAATTAAAATCAATTAGACATCAACCCTAGGAACTCGAGCTCAATAGGACAAGAAATCCTAAGAGTTGAACTGGGTTAGGATAAGTCAATTTGACTGGTGTCTAGGAAAGTGGTTCAGGGACGACTGCACCCGAAGGAAGGTGGTTTCTAATTGATTCCGTTTGCTTATCTGGCCAAGCATAATTGGTGTCTAAGGCAAGCAATGGGGGGACTCCCACCGACCTTACACTTACCTGGCCAGTTGATTGGCTAATCCTACACTTGGAGGGCTTGAAGGTGACCTTGGCAGTTAGGAGCTGTCTAGATCTAAGACAACCTTTAGTCAGGATTGATTGACCAACTTGATTGCTAACCAATATTAAATCTTATTAAACCTAATTCTTCTCTTTCATCTTAGTTCTAGGACTCCTTAGGATCTTTTCTTTAGAACTCTTCTCCTTACTCCTCTAAAAAAATAAAATAAAATAAAATAAAAATTAAATTTAACTAACTAAAAAATATTAAAAAAATATTTAGACTTAATTAATAAATAAAATAATTAATCTTTAATATAATAAAATAATTAAAAAAAATAAAAAAATTCTAAAATTTTTATTTGAACAATACGTTAGGATTGCATTAATGCATATATGGTAGAAAATTACTTTACCTGATCTAGTTGAACCCAACCATAATAATCAAATGGCTAATCTGAACCTAATAGTCCAAAAATTAGGTAAAGTTGACCTTCTTGCTCAAAAAATAGATCAACTTCTAATTCTAGGTCAACAATCTCCTGCACAATTCACATCATCTTCTAATTATCAGGAGACTTATTCAAGCTGTGCTAGCCCAACCCATCATGTAAGTGAATGTCCTATGACTGCACAGTTTTCATATTTTATCCAAGAACAAGTTCAAGCTACTCAAGGATACTCCAAATTGATTAATGACCCATTTTCAAATTCATATAATTCAGATTGGAGTAACTTTAATTTTTCTTGGACATCCCAACAGACTCAGGCTCAGACCCAAATTTCACTTGAGCAAAATTATCAAAATTATGCCTATAATAATGGTCAGCCTAGTCAGTTTAACCAGCCATTATATTATAATCAGCCCTCATACCACCTCCTCAACAGACCAATCTAGCCGATGATAAATTCAATCAACTTCAACAATTAATTCTAACTCAACAACAATCAATCGCTAGGCTAGAAGCTCAAATTGGATAATTAGTTGAATCTACATGAGGAGAGAACTAGATCAACTACCAAACCTACCAATTTCAAACAACCCACCTAATGTCCACCAACCACCTGGACCAAGTTATCAATTTAATGTCTCACTTAAGAATCTTCAATTTGAGAATACCAAAGTAATTTCTGAACTTAAAAGCTATAGGATTCTTATGGACCCATACCAAGACCAGGTGAGAGAGGCTAGTACTGATGCTAGCCAAAATGAAAATTTAGAGAAACTGGTTAGTACTGAGACTAACCACATAGAAGAATCCAAGCCAGAAATTAGTACTGATGCTAGTTCTAATTTAAATGAGATAGAAATAAGGAAAAAGAGAATAGATGATTTACCCGAGACTTATAAACCTAATGTCCTATTCCCTTCAACCCTAGAAACCCTAAAAGCTGGTTCTTCTTATAAAAATCAAAAGGCATGTAATGAAATGTCAATGGAGTTGTTTAAGCAGGATCACATTAATTTACCTCCAGAATTAAAATCGCCTTTAGTCACCATTCCATCACCCATTGAATTAAACTTAACTCCTAAAACTCCATTCATGAGCATTTTAGAAGAACAAATAGGAGTAATTCTTAATAAACATGGGTCTGAGAATGGAATCATAAAATATATCCCAAAAATTAATAAAGATTATATCAATAATAGGATTATAAATCATCTTTCTGAGATTGGCAATCCAAAATCATTGGAATTTGTCAATCCAATATTCGACACAGGATAGTGAGCTACATTGTGTCTGGCTGAAGACGGTAAACTTAGCGCTTATTGGGAGGCAACCCAATATTTAGTTTTTATCTAATTTAAATCATCTTTCTGAGATTGGCAATCCAAAATCATTGGAATTTGTCAATCCAATATTCGACACAGGATAGTGAGCTACATTGTGTCTGGCTGAAGACGGTAAACTTAGCGCTTATTGAGAGGCAACCCAATATTTAGTTTTTATCTAATTTATCTTTTTAGTTTATCTTTTTTAGGATAATTTGAATAAGTTGGAGGGAGAGCTCAAATTTTCAAAGGCATGTGCTGGACCAAAATATATATATATATACTGAGTTAGGTGTATTCTTTTATGTTTTTTATTACATCCTTTATTTTTTCTTCTCCATTGAGGACAATGTCGATTAAGTTGGGGGGAGAGAAAAATAAAAAAGAATTTTAAAATTTTAAGTCCTCGAAAAAGTTAGTATTTAGTATTTAGATACTTGATTATGCTTAAGAATCGAATAAAACTAAGCATTTTTAAAAGAAAATTGATACATAGATCAGAGAATCTGTGAGATATTGAGGAATCAAGTATTAAGAAAATTCAATAAAGAGTTAAGTCCAGAACATAAAAATTTTTTTTGGAGCATTTCTAATTATTTTTACTAGCATCAAAGAAAAGTCTACTTTTTATAGGCTTGTGTAGGGTAACTATACGTTTCTTCATATAAAAATTTATTTTAATAAAATAGTTTTCAAGTACTTCTCACTGAGTAACCGGGCCTCTTTGCCTAAGCAAGCATTGAGTTTCGCATCAAAAGGTGGGAAGGACAAAGAAGCTCGTTGTAAAGCTAGTCTTAACTCGTAGCCTATTTGATTCGAGCTAGTAAGCCCGAGGGGTATTCTATACCTAGTGCCCTAAAGCCAACTGGTTTGGGAGTCATTGGCCCAAGACTCGCTACATGGATCAAATAGAAAGCTTAAGGAGTTAAGACACTCAATAGTGGTACAACGTTAAAAAAAAAAAAAAAAAAAAAAAAAAAAAAGAAACATTGATTTCCCACCAAGTAACCGGGTCCCATTGCCTAAGTAAGCAATGATATTCGCATCAAAAAGTGGGCAATATGAAAATAAAAATTAATAAATGAAGGATGGAAGTAGCAATACACTTGCCTATATGAAAGTTTAGACAAATCAGAGATAAAAGTGGAATAATTTAGAAAAAGTTCTAAAAAATTTAATATTCTTTTACTTAATTTTTCTATTGATAAGTATTAATACCCCAATGATATATCTCATTTAAGCTCTACTGAATATCAATGGCCATTTTGAAAATTGCTTAGGTAAAATTCGAAACTCTAAAGTTAAAAGGTATTTAAAACTAAATTCTTTCTTTACTCGAGGACGAGCAAAGCTTAAGTTGGGGGGTGTGATAAGCATCATAAATTCACCAATAAAAGTATTAATTTATTAATTAATTTATATTAATTTTTAAGAATTATTAATCAATTTATATATAATTTTTGAAAAATTCATATTTTTATTAATTAAAAAATTAATTAAAAAATAATAAAAATTAAAAAATAAAATTTTATTATCAATAGAAAGAGCTCATTTTTTTGATCATAATAAAATAAATTTCAAGAAAAACGGAGCTAAAATGGAAAAGATATGAATTTTTAAAAATATAAAATAAATAAAAATTAAATAAAAAAGAAAATGGCTCAGCCGGCTCCGCAAGCCGAGCCACCAAGCCAAGCCAAGCCATCAAAGCCGACTCAGTCGTTGAAGCCATCAGCCGGTCCACGATCCAGGCATGGACCGCCAGCTCAGCAAAATCCGGCGAATCAGAGCCTGCCACGTGGTGGACCTAGACCCTTAAAGGGTCTACAGAAATTTATCGCAGCTCACAGGGCAATCTGGTCATTTCACTCGGTGATAGAAGCATTGATTGGTTGCGGTGTGCGGTGCGGCCGGTCTACGCGGTCCATGGGAACAGTGATTGCGCGATCGGACGGGTGCGGTTGATTACGGTTAAGATCGGACGGTCAGCATTTTTTTCGGTTGCCAATTTCACTCGGATCACCATCGGACGGCAGCGCCTGATTTCAGCTTCGATCCAATGGTCCAGAATGCTCCCGATGGTGATCAGGACTCCCGAAGCACGATTTGCAGCCAGATTTTCTCGATGAAGTGCAATCGGATGGCCAGAATTTAATCTGACCCGATCTGAGTTGATCTGCATCCGATTTTGATGATTTTTAGATCGTTGGATTCCTATTGAATGGCTGGATTTTATCAAATTTATCAAAGTCATATTAGAGCTATTTTGATTCAAATTTTATCCAAATTTGTTTGTATTTTGATGATTACAAAGGCATTAGTCCCATATTGCCTTTAGAAAAAAATATCCAGCCCTCCTAGCTCTATAAAAAGGACCCCAGGCCACCAGAAATCAACATCTCCGATCAAGGTGAAGCTTTGGTACAGGGCGAAGCTAGGCTATGGATTAAAGGCTGCTTCGAAGCAACGGGTGCCGAGAAGAAGAGCCGAGCTTCTACACCATCTTTCTGCCAATGTCGATCCAAGATCAGAGATCAGGCTATTTTATTTTTTTTAAATTTTATGTATTTAAATTCTAAAATTTTAATTAATAAAAATTTTATTTTTGTATTTTAATTTCTTGTTTTTAATTTTTATTGTAATTTAATTTCCGCACTTTAATTATTATTTTTTTATTGCAAGTAGATGCTAAGATCTAATTAGTAGATCTTAGTATCAAGTTTAAATTCCTGCATCTTTTAATTTTTGCTTTTTATTTTTTGACTTCACTTTTGATCTCGAATCTCTTCTTTTTTATCTTTTTCTTTTATAAAATCAAAGATTTCAAATCTAAAAACACTACCTTCCCTGTGGATTCGACCCGACTCACTGCTATCTATGCATTTTCAATAATTTTAAGAAGTCGGATTAAACTAATAAACACGGTGTCTTAACAATAGCATCGTGTCCCTATCATGATGGTCTCATAATAACTTTAGTTTATGGAAAGGAGATCCTATACTATGAAGAGGTAGTTGGTGTGCTCAAATCAAATGAGCAAAGGGAGAAGATCTACAAAAAAGATCCTAAGTTTGAGATCTTGGCTGTGAATGAAAGATAGGGAAGATCAAAGAAGGAAAAAAAAAATCCAAGGATAGATCAAAGTCTCGGGAGGAAGACATTGAAATATTATAAATATCATCAGCCTGGATGCTTAAGGAGAGATTGTCCTCTTTTGAGATCAAAAAAGAAAAGACTAGTAAGGAAGATGATATAGCTTCTATGAGTAGTGGAGAAGACCTATTAGTTGTATCAGATGGATCTACAGAGTGCGATAATATATGGATATTGGATTCAGCATGCTCGCACCACTATACTTCTCATTAGGAGTGGTTTGCTACCTATCAGAAGGTCAATGGTGGAAGTATCAGCCTTGGAGATGATCACCCATGTGAAGTAGCTAGAGTTGGTTCTATCAGGATGAGGATGTACGATGGGATTATTCGTACATTATCAAATGTCAAGCATGTACCGAAGTTGAAAAAAAATTGATTTCTTTGGGCTACTTGGAGGAGTAGGATTATGCTTTTAGTAGCCAGGTTGAGAGTGGATGTCTGAAAATTTTCAAGAGAACTTTGGTGGTGATGAGAGATAGAAGACTGAGAAACAATCTTTAGATAATGAAAGGCTTAATGGTGAATGATAGTGTAGAGGGGCTAGCAGCGGCACAGGAGGAGCAGATTTTATATCGACTATGGCATTATCGGATGGATCATATGAGTGACTATGGGCTCACTGAACTTAGCAGAAGAGGTATGATCCCAGCCTTGAAGAAGGAGGGCACAGATTTGTGTGAGCCATGTATCTTTGGCAAATAGCATAAGATAAAGTTTGCTAGAAGTACCAAGTGCAGTGAAGGAGTGCTGAATTTAGTGCACTCGGATGTGTGGGGACTAGCTCCTGTATCAACTAGAGATGGGGCAAGGTAATTTACCACTTTCATTGATGATTTCTCAAGGAAGGTGTGGGTTTATCTAATTAAAGAAAAATCAGAGGTGTTTGCCCAGTTCAGAGTTTGGAGAGCTGAAGTAGAGGAGTCATGGAGATAGGTAAAGTGTCTGAGGTTGGAGAATGGAGAGGAGTATACTAGCTTGGAGTTTAGGAGATACTATGAGAAAAATGATATCAAATATCATTACACGATGAAGATGACTCCCTAGTAGAATGATGTCATGGAGAGAATGAATCGGATATTGATCGAGAAGGCACAAAGTTTGATGCTGCATACATCATTTTCAAAATCTTTTTGGGGGGATGTCTTAATATTTTCTTTTTTTCTTGTGAATAGGTCCCCACATCATAAGCTGAGCAGACACATTTCAAAGGTCTAGAGTGGAAAGAAGGTGGAGCTTGGCTACTTGAAGGTCTTCGGTTGCCCAGCCTATGCACATATGGAGGCAATCAAGAGGAGCAAATTGGATCCGAAATATCAAAAGATGACATTCATAGGATATCCATAAGGAGTCAAGAGGTACCTACTATGGAACTCTCAGGCATAGAAGTCAATGATCAGTAGGGATGTTATCTTTGATGAGAAGAGCATCTTAAGAAGGTCTGGGATAGATGGAATTAGAAAAACAAAGATGAACAGCAATGGCCAGTCTGAGATAGATGACATGCAGTCTGAATCCACATATAGGAGTATTCCTATTGAGGTGGAGCTGGATAGAAAAAAAGATACTTAGATAAAAGATCGGCATGAAGTGCCAGTAGTTTAGATGGATGTGCAAGATCAGCCACAAACATCAGATAGAGATGTGCCAGTGGAAGTGACTTTGTATGAACCCCAGCATACTATCAGGAGATTAGTTAGATATGGCATTGATGAGGTTATCTCCTATGCACTCATCACTGCTAATGAAGATTCAAAAAATTATGCAGAGACTATGGAGAGTGAGGATCATGATTCATAGATACAGGCCATGATGGAGGAGATGGAATCACTTGAAAAAAATCAGACATGGCAGCTGGTGGATCTTCTAGAAGATGCTTGATCTATTGGCTCAATGTAGATGTTCACAAAGAAAGAGGCACCTTCAGAACAAGATGAAGTTAGATCTAAAGCAAGACTGGTAGCAAAGGGATACTCACAAAGGGAAGAAATTGACTACATAAAAATTTTCTCTCCTATGGTGCATCATACATCTATTCGGATATTGCTGTCACTAGTGGCACAGTAAAATATGGAGTTGGAATAGATGGATGTAAAGACGACCTTCCTTCATGGCACATTGAAGCAAAAGGATCTACATAAAGCAGCCAAATGGTTTCATGAAGACTGGATAGGAAGAAAAGATGTGTTTACTTAGAAGGTCTTTGTATGGCTTGAAATAGTTCCCTCGTCAGTGGTATTGAAGCTTTGATAGTTTTGTTTTGAGCTTGGTTTTCAGTAGAAGTGAACATGATTGTTGTGTCTACGTCAAGGATGTAGATGAGGAGGATGCTATGTACCTGCTACTGTATGTAGATGATATACTTATAGCTAGTAGAAGCACGGAAGCTATTAAAAGGTTGAAAAGGGTATTATCATCGAAGTTTGAGATAAAGGATCTGGGTCCAGTTGAAAAAATCCTTGGAATGGAGATTTGCAGGGATAGGTGCAAAAGAGTGCTCCATTTGTCACAAGAAAGATATATCCAAAAAATTTTGGAGAGGTTTGGGATGGAGAAGTCCAAACCTGTAGAGATGCCATTACCGAGCCATATATCTCTCTTCAAGTTACAAAGCCCCTAGTTAGAAGAGAAGAGAGAATACATGAAAAAAGTCCCTTATGCAAATACTGTAGGCAGTGTGATGTATACTATGATGTGCTGTAGACCAAATATAGCACATGCAGTGAGCACGATTAGTAGATACATGGCTAACCCTATGAATGAACACTGAAAAGCATTGAAATGGATATTATGATATCTGCATGGAACAAGAAATTATGGTTTGGTGTTTGGTGGACAGCTAGGAGGATTTGAGGATGAAGGTTCGAGTCCTCTGGATGGATTTGTAGATGCGAATTATGCAGAACATCTTGAAACAAGAAGGTCTACTACTGGATACCTCTTCTACATGTATGGTGGATCGATGTCTTGGAGATTAATCCTTCAGCTAATTATGACCTTGTCTACCACAGAGGCCGAGTATATTGGAATAACGAAGGCTGCAAAGGAAGCTCTTTGGCTTAGGAGGCTGATTGTTGAGTTGGGGGTGGAGCAAAGCAAGGTTACACTATTCAGTGATAGTCAGAGTGCTCTGTTGTTGAAACAGAACCTAGTCTATGATGCGTGCACAAAGCATATAGATGTGAGGTACCATAGGATCAAAAAACTGATGGAGAAAGGTGAAGTGGAACTGATGGAGGTCCATACCAAAGAGAATCAGTCTGACGTACTTATGAAGGTACTCTTCAGAGATAGCTTTCAGATGTGTGTGGTAAGGATGGGTTTGCTAAGAAGAGATGAGTTCACAAGGACTTGAAAGCACTAAGATGGAGAATGTGAGCTCAAAAGTGAAACTCCCAAGTCTTGAAAACATGAGAAGATAGGTCATGGGAAGACAGAAGCAAGCCGAAAGAGAAATCTGTTCGAATAGCAAAGTTCAAAAACTGAGCCAGCTCATCCTGAGACTGATCCAGCTAAGTTGAAAACTAGGCCGGCTTAATCCAGGACTAGGTTGGCTATGTCTCTGAGGAAAATTTAGATAGAAAGCAGAATTTTTGAGCTATTGGCATGGTACATAACTAAGTCGGCTTAGTCTCAAAGTGAGCAGACCAAGTCGTAGGTTAGCCAGCTCAGTTTGAAACTAAGCCGGCTCAATTTTTATGGGTTTGTTTTGTATATGTTGGATGTTTGGGTTTTGGAAAGTTTTTCTATGAGCTTGGGGCTTGACCCTTTTGTAAAGTATAAATACTAGAGATAGGTCAAAATTGTATAGGATGCTGAATTCATTGAATAAAGCTCTTTTCTCCGAAAAAACTCTTATGCTCTCTTTCTCTCTTTTCTCTTGAATCTATTATTTTGATTCCGCATTGATCCTAGGAGATTGTTGCTTGTTGCTTGGCTAATCACCAGCGGCCATGCTAGTTCGAGAGATGATAGTTTATCCCAACAGTATGGAGACAGGGTGAGAACACAAATTCCAAATTTGTTCCCTTTTGACCCTAGAAAAAGAGCCTCTTAAATAGAGATCTTCATCTTAGTGCCCCATTTGGATTTCAATTGGGTTAATAGGCAAGTCTTTATTATATAATGATAGTGCCTTATTAGTTGATTTTCTTTCTAAGAAAACCAAGCGCAAAAGAAATAAGATAATTGGGTTAATAGACAAGTCTTTATCATATAAAGACTAATTCTGTATAAGCTAATTTTATTCCTAAGAGAACCAACCCCAAAAGAAATGTGATCTCATCCAAAAAGAAAAGTAGAGGGGGCATGTGCCCTCCCTCCTTCTCTTCATGCAAAAAGGAGAAAGGAGTGCATGCCTCTCAAGATCTCCATGCACTTCCACATGCCTTGTACATCTCGACCTTCCAAGAGTGGAGGAGGCATGTGCTTCCTCAGAGATGGCATGTGCTCCTCTTAATCTTGGTGGTGAAACCATGTTGGGCACCAATATTTGGCACCCCACCAACCTAATCCAATTAGGTGGTTAAGGCTAATCTGAGTTTACCAACTCTTGGTATCCAATGAAGCTTGCATTAATTTGGTTGAGCCCTATCCAATAGGGAGCCCAAATCTAGTAGTAGAAAATGGGTTTAACCTTGTACTAGCATGATTTCCTAAGCCCAAAGCTAGAACTTTAATTAGTCCAAATCCAATCAGACTACACTTAGCCCAATTGTGCAATCCTAGACCAAAACCCTTATTTGTGTGACCCCATAGATCTAATTATATCTGGTAGTGAGAAATATTATGATCTCCATCATCAATTTCATTGAAACCTCTTTCAATGGATTGGAACCTTTCCAATTCAATCAATTAAGAATCATCAATCATCAATATAATTCTTAATTATTCTCATGATTTACCAGTGATATCTAGCAGTATGTGATGGCAACCTAGTAGAACTAAATAATAAATCTTTAGATGTAGTTATTATATAGTTCGGTTCTTCTATCATGAGTCTCGATAAGATACAAGTCAAGGATAACTCGTTAAACTCATTCATCTGTCATATGCCATATGAAACCATATGAAATCTTATGAAAACTCTTTTCCATCATTCATCCACCATAGTCATGAAATTTAGGACTCAATCTTATGAACTACATAGGATCTCTCCCTGTCTACCAGGGTTGATAGATCCCATCTTGGTGCACAAGCTAGGATAATTGATGTATTGCATTTTTATAGTAATTATTATTATTAGTTTTGATAAAATTGGTATAATAATTAATTTAGTAAACATAAAAACCTAATATATTTTATGTTAATTGCAGGTAATTGAGCTAGGTTAGACCTAATTAAGCTTAACCATGTTTTAAATGTCAAATTTAGTGAAATTAGTTAAGTCCAACTCAACAGGGTTGGTCATCCAGAATCATCAAGATCTTGCATCAAAATTAGAGTCCATCTCGAAGCAGAATAACTAAATCAAGACATCAATAGACCCCACACCTCATCCTTGTTGGCATCATCAGCTAGAAAAGAAATCAGGGGTGTAGGAAATAAATCAAGTAGTTAATCTCTCTCATCTAGTCAATCAATCTTAATTCTAGATACTTTGGCATTAGGATTCCTAAAAGATAAGCTACAGGACTCCAAATTAAGCAAGACCAAATCCTACAAAATTCTAAGAGAAACAAGAAAGGAACATAATTTACAAAATTAAATTTAGATTCTAGATGAGGTGGCTATAGTAGGTTGAATTTGGTAACAATATTGGATACAATAAGAAATACCTGATACACCCAGATTCTTCCTAGTTTTTCTTGGTGCGGAGATCTGATATGGCAACCAATTTTGGGTGGCAAGGAGTTATCTTAGAAAAATTAAATGATAGAAAATTAGAATCCAAACTGATTCTACATGAGGAGCTATACCTTGGGAAGAATTTGGACCAATTCTTAGAAAACCTAATTTGGGTGGTTGAAACCTTACTTTGTTTTGCAAATTTTGTGGACCCAGGAAGGCTAAAGAAAGAAGGAATCCTTCTCATCTAATTAACCATGCCTTCTTTCCTCTTTCTACTATGGAAATCAGAATAAAATCAAAAAATTTGGACAGCATAAGGAGTAGATGGTTGGTGGTTGCTTGAAGCCTATCCAAAGGAGGAGAGATTCTATACCAAATAAAAAGAATTATACATAGAATAAAATCATGAAAAAAATACCATCTTAGCCCTAGCCCTAGCCCTATTTAAGGATCTTAAAACACCAGCAAAATGGGAAGGAGGGAGAATAATCTTTGAAAGCTAGAAATCAAGCAAAGACATTTTTGAATATCTAGAAAATTTGAAGAAAGGATTCATTCGGCTTTGCAATTCCTTTAGAGCTTTTAATTTTCTTCTCTTGTCTACTTTGAATTTATTTTCTAGAACTCATTGTTAGGGTGATTTTGGAGTTTTATTTAAGTAAACTTGAGTTTGAATTTAATATGATGAAAAGCTAAATTTCTAGTTAGGGTACCTAATGCATCTTGGATTCAATTTCAATTCTAGAATCTTGTATTAATTTTCCTTGTTAATGCAATTATTTATTATTTATACTTAATGCTTTTAAATATTATTATCTTTGGTACTTGATTGATTTCGATCTATAATTGATATTGGGAATGAAGATTATAAATTAGAGTTAATAACAAACATCATAGGAATAATAATTGGAGTGGGAGCAAAAGATTTGACCTATGGGATCTTGGGAATAATCACTATGATTATTGAACTAATTAAAATCTATTTTACTATTAGAAGATAGATTATAGATTTTAGTTAGTATTTTTAATAATTCTTGGGAGACATTATTGAATAATTTAGAATCATTGATTCTTGCATTAATAATTAAATTTGGATTATTAATCGAAATAGCTAGAATTAATAATTGGTCCAAGTGAAATCAGATATATCCTAGTGCTTTATCAATCAAATTTTGATTTAGCTTTCATTGAGGCTTTTAGAGTTAATTGTATCTTTAGTTAAATTTATTTTTCATTGTCATTTAGTTTCGATCATTCAAATATTAGTAGAATCAGTATTTATTTTTAGTAATTAAACTCGATCCTCATCGGAACGATCTCTTATTCATCATTATATTACTTGAGTGATTTTGTGCACTTGCGAAATAGACTATTAAGTTTTTGGCACCATTGCTGAGTATTGCTTTAAAATCAAGAATAGTTGATTTTACTAGTAATCGAGATATTTTTTTTATTATTCTTTTTATTTTAATTTTTGGATATATATATACTTTACTACTTTTTAATTTTTATTTCTTATTTTAATTTTTTTATATGATAGATCTTTATACTTTCTAGCTAGTTTATCTTAATTGTATAGTTTAATAATTATTTTATTTTACACAACTAACTTACTACTTATTATTCTTAGATATTTCTTGCTTTTTATAGTTTAAAGTAATTTACTACTTTTTATAGCTTAGTGATTATTTTTTTAAAGACTTAATCACTTAAACTTTTTTTTTGCAAAATCAAAAATTAAAAAAATTAAAAAAATACTAATATTTCATAACATTTAACTAATATAGCATAACCAAAAATATAAAAATAAAAAAAATTCTAACTTGATTGGACATCTTGTTTCTTTGCATTGCATCTCCATAATTAACTTTAAGAGCATTTAACCAATTAATCAGTTGAGGTAAAAATTTGATCATCCTTTGTCCAAAAAACCACATCCTTCATCCTACATAATATAGACCTTAATCTAAAATTAATTAGACATTGGCCTTAGAATATTTGAGCTTAATAGGACAAGAAAGCCTTAGAACTAGATGAAGTTTAGGTTGAATAATTACTCGATGTCTAAGGCAAGTTGTTTAAGAAGGTGATTTTTAATTAGTTTTATTATTTGACCTGGCCAACTTAGTTGGTGTCTAAAGAAAGCAACAAGTAGGGGTCTTCAACATCTTACACTTATCTGGATGAGACAGTTAGTTAGTTTTAGAGTTGGAGTACTTGAAGGTGATCTTAGAATAATTAGAAGCTATCTAGATTTAGGTTAAAACCATGATAGAGAGTCCATTTTGTGCTAACTTGTTTGCCATTAAAATTTAAACCTAATTAAAATACTCTTCTCTTTCATCTCTAGATTTAGGACTCCTTAGGACTCTCATCTCTAAAACTCTTTTCTTCTCTATCTCTCCTTCCTTTTCTCTCTTCTGCTAAAAAATATAAATCTTTCAAAATTGCAACTTGGAAAAGGGAATCAGATTGACCTATGAGAATTGAATCAAATCCAATTTCAAGTCAAGGAATTGAATGCACCTGTAGATAAAATAAAAAAGCCATCAGAGAAGGAAAGAAATTTGAGTCAAAAGTAGATCTAGAAATAGCAGAAGATTCAAGGAGAGAAGTAGTTATAGTAGGAAATAATGAGGCTGCTAGAGAGGTAAACTCTAGAGCACTATAGGATTATGCCATGCCTACTATGAATGGAGCTTCATCTAGTATCATAAGGCCATCTGTGCAAGCAAATAATTTTGAGATCAAGCCTGCTTTGATCCAAATCGTCCAGATAGCAGTTCAATTTGAAGGATTATCCAATGATGACCCTAATGTGCACATTGCAAACTTCTTGGAGATATGTGATACCCTTAAGCAGAATAAAGTGCCAGATGATGTAATTTGGCTGAGACCATTCTCATTTTCACTTAGAGACAAGTTTAGAGCATGGTTATAGTCTCTTCTAGCTAGCTTGATCACTAGTTGGAATGACTTAGCATAAAAATTTTTGGCAAAATTCTTTCCACCTACTAAGACTACCAAGTTAAAGACTAACATCCAAACCTTCATGCAATTTGACATGAAGACCTTATATTGTTGCTCCAAGAATTGATTTTGATGATTACAAAGCATTTAAGGGGATTACTAATGAATTTGGCTTAGAAAAAAAAAAAATTATACTTTAGAGGCAAAATCATAATTTTATCAAGTTTTGATCTGAGAGTTTTAAGAGCAAGTACAAAAGATTTTTGATCCTTTGGAGGTAGTCCTATAATTTTTAGATGCTTATTTTGAAAGAAAATCAAGTTTGAAGCGAAAGGGTCAACCCTAGGGTTGACCTCTACTGTTCAGAAGGCTAAAAGTATAGAATGACTATTTTTTTGAATTTTATCTCAGAGGTCGACCTCAAGGTCGGCCCCTATGCCATGAGTCGATCCATGCATTGAAAATTTTTCTACAATGGCTATTCTTTTTTTTTATTTTGGTAGGTTTTAATGATTTCTTTAATGTCTCAAATGGCTACAAATCTTGCCTAGGATTCTCTCCTCCACCTATTGAAAATTTAAAAAGCTTTAAATAGAAAAAAATATAAGAGATTGATGTGATTCAATTTCAGCTCTAAGCAAAAGTCATCTTCAAGCAAAGAAGCCTTCATTTCAAGTTCACCTACCTCTTAAGAGCTCTTTCAAATCTTCAACAATCTTGAGAAAAATTAGAGAAGCTTCCTCCATTATTGTGAAAAATATTCTTAAGGTTGTATTTGCTCATAAAGGGAGCTAAACTTGTATTTGAGTGTTATTAAATCTTTTACTCTACTTTACTATTTTGATTCAAGTTTTGGAGGGATTCCAAAACTTGGGAAGATTGATCTTAACCTTGAATAGGATTGTATTTGGTTGGCTTGTACCCAAAAAATAAGTGTTATAGCTTAGGATAGCTAAGGTTGGAGGTTTCCAATGGTGTATTCAGTTTGAATACAATTAGTGGACTTTAATTCCTAAGTAAGAGCTTAGAGAGTGGATGTAGGTGCAAGAAAAGCACCGAACCACTATAAATCTTACTTGTTTGTGGTGTGCTTACTATCTTTCTTTTCTTAGTTTGTTAAATTCTTGCTCTCTAATCTTTTATATTTTTTTTCTAACCTAAATCGCTTGACACATACGTCTTGCATATCATCATTCAATCTTGATATTTTAAATTAGCTTTATAATTTTAAAAACCCAATTCACCCCCCCCCCCCTCTTGGGTTGCATAGCTAGGCAACAAGTGGTATCAGACCTCAGTGCTCTAGCCCTACTTTGATTTAACCATCAAAGAGCCAAAGATCTATGGCAACCTAAGTTAGTATTTCCCTAGTCGAGGGGTAGTCCACAAACCGACCTTCACTTTTCAATGGGTCAAACTATATCCATTAAAAAGCTCGAATGAGAATTTTTATACAAATACTTGACTATGATATGTGGAGTATCATAGTTAATGGACCACACGCCCACTAAGATAATTGATCGTGAGGAATCAATCAAATCCAAAAAGGAATGGGATGAGATTGATAAGAAAATGGCTCAACTTAATGCAGGAGCCATGAATGTTTTATATTATGCTCTAGATACTAATGAATTTAATCATATTTCAACATGCATGTCAGCTAAGAAAATGTGGGATAGGTTAGAAGTAACTCATGAAGGAACTAATCAAGTTAAGGAGTCAAAAATTAACATGCTTGTGCATGAATATGAACTTTTCAAAATGGAGCATGATGAGTCAATAATTGTAATGTTTACTAGATTTATGGATATTATAAATGGTCATAAAAGTCTTGGCAAATCTTATTCTAACAATAATCTTATGAGAAATATTCTTAGATCTTTGCCAAGGATATAGGAAGCCAAAGTGACTGCAATTCAAGAAGCCAAAGATCTGAATATTTTATCCTTGGAGGAGCTTCTAGGATCACTAATAACGCATAAGCTAAGTATGAAACAACATCAAAAAGAAGATATCAAGAAAAAGAAGATAATAGCCCTTAAATCCACCACTCAACAAGATGAGGAATCCGATGAAATGGAAGATGAAGAATAAGATGAAGAAATAGCCCTCATCACAAGAAAGTTCAAAAGATTTTTGAAGAGAAAATAAGGGATGAGAAAAAGGCTACCTACCAAAGGAGAGCATAGCAAGGAAAAGGATAGGGAGTAGTCCCTTATTTTCTATGAATGTAAGAAGACGGGGCACTTTAGGTCTGAATGTCCTCAACTTAAAAAAAATTTCAAGAAATGTAAGAAAAAGACTATGGTGGCAACATGGAGTCATAGTGATGACTCAAGCTCCAAAGAGAAAGAAGCTCATAAACAAGCCAACCTGTGCCTTATGGCATATGAGAATGAGGTAAGTATTGAAATCTCAAATGAATTTACATTTGAAAAACTTCAAGAAGCCTTCTATGATTTTGTAGATGATTTAAAGAAGTTAGAAACTAAAAACAAAGAACTAAAATTAAAAGATCAAGTCTTGCTAAAAGAAAATGAAACTATCCTAAGTGAAAAACTAGTCTTAAGTCAAGAGAATCTAAATTTAAAAAATAAAATCGACAATTTAAAATCAATAGTTGAAAAATTTACTTTGAGTTTAAATAAACTTCATATAATTCTTGAAAATCAAAAGACCATTTATGATAAGGCCGGTCTGGGCTATAAGCCCCTAGGAAAATAAATATTTTTGAAAAATAGTTTTATAAATTCATAAAGCATCAAATTTTTAAATGTTACTTGCTTTAAATATGGTAAACTAGGATACAAATTTTATACATGCTTCTCTAACAATTCAAATGTAAAAAGAATATGGATTCCAAAAGGAACCATTATGACTAACCTTAAAGGACCCAAGCAAACTTGGGTACTTAGAGTAGGAACTTAATTTTGCATGTAGGTGTGTCTTGCATCTAAAGCAGAAAATCGAAGATGGTATCTTGACAGTGGATGCTCAAGATATATGATCGATGATGAGTCCCAATTCATCATGCTTGATGCTAAAAATGGAGGGATGGTCACATTTGGAGACATTGGCAAAGAAAAGATCATTGGTATAGGTTATGTCGGTATCACTCCCTCCAAGTATATTGAAAATATTTTATTAGTAGAAGGTTTAAAATACAATCTCTTAAGTATTAGTCAACTTTGTGACAAGGGTTATGAAGTTGTTTTTGAATCTTCATTGTGCATTGTAACTAGTTCCAATGATGATGGCATTAAGTTTGTTGGTCATAGGCATGGTAATGTTTATATGGTAGATTTGAATGATCTTTCTATGATAAATATGCAATGTTTAGTAGCTATGAATGCCAAAATTAATGAGACTAGTTGGCTTTGGCATCGTAGGCTTGCACACATTAGTATGCATTCACTTTCAAAGCTTATCAAAAAGGAATTAGTTACCAGTTTACCAAAATTAAACTTTGAAAAAGATAAAATTTATGATGCATGCCAACTAGGTAAACAAACAAGAGTTTCATTCAAATCTAAGAACATTGTTTCAACTTCTAGGCCATTAAAATTTTTGCACATGGATTTGTTTGGTCCTACAAGAATAGCAAGCTTAGATGGAAAATGTTATGGTTTTGTAATTATCGATAACTACTCACATTTTATATGGATTTTCTTTTTGGCGCACAAAGATGAAACTTTTCATATTTTCATAAAGTTTTATCAAAAAGTTATAAATGAAAAAGCATTTTCAATTCAAAGCATTCAAAGTGATCATGGAACTGAATTTAAAAATCAAGACTTCAAAAAATTTTATGATGAAAAAGAAATTAGCCATAATTTTTCAGCACCTAGGACACCTCCAACAAAATGGATAGTAGAAAGAAAAAATAGAACTCTAGAAGAAATGGCCCATACTATGCTATGTGAAAGCAATCTTCCAAGATAGTTTTGGACAGAAGCAATTAACACAGTATGTTACATCTTAAACCATGTCCTAATCAGACTAATTTTAAAAAAAGCATCTTATGAGCTTTGGAAAGGAAGAAAACCTAACATTGCATATTTTCATATTTTTGGTTGTCGATGTTTTGTTCTAAATAATGGTAAAAAAAAACTAGGTAAATTTGATGCAAAATCCAATGAAGCTATTTTTCTTGGTTACTCCTCTTCTAGTAAAGCTTTTAGAGTTTTTAATAAAAGAACCTTAGTAGTAGAGGAGTCAATACATGTTGTCTTTTGATGAGACTAATGATCTTCCATCAAGAAAGAGTGAGGATATTGATGATGTAGATCCTCTTATAGAAGAATTGAAGGAGATCACCCTAAAGGATTCAACAATTCAAAATGAAGAGAATCATGAAAATAAGCAAGAAATTAATGATGAAGGACAACAAGAACAACCTTAAGGTACAAATGATCTTCTAAAAGAATGGAGGTATGTTCACAATCATCCCAAAGAACTAATTATTGGTGATCCTACACATGGAGTAAAAACTCGCTCTTCACTTAGAGATGCATACAATCATTTTGCATTTGTTTCTCATTCTTGAATCCAAAACCATTGATGAAGCCAAAAAAGATTATAATTGGATAAATGCAATGCAAGAGAAACATTAATCAATTCGAAAGAAATAATGTATGGACCTTAGTATCAAGACCTAAAAATTATCCAATAATTGGTATAAAATGGATATATAAAAATAAATTAAATAAAAATAAAAATATAATTAGGAATAAAGCAAGATTAGTTACAAAGTGTTATAATCAAGAAGAGAAAATTGATTTTGATGAAACCTTTGCACCTGTTGCTAGACTAGAAGCAATTAGACTTTTACTCGCTTATGCATGCTTTATGAATTTCAAGATATTTCAAATGGATGTTAAAAGTGCTTTTCTAAATGGATATATTATCGAAGAAGTTTATGTAGAACAATCTCTCGATTTTAAAAATCATGCTTTTTCAAATTATGTTTTTAGATTAAACAAAGCATTATATGGTTTAAAACAAACACCTAAGGCTTGGTGTGAAAGACTAAGTAAATTCTTGCTTAATAATGAATTTTCAAGAGAAAATATAGATACAACCCTTTTCATTAAAAGAGATCATGATGACATCTTAGTAATACAAATATATGTTGATGATTATATTTGGATCTACTAATGAAACTTTATGTCAAGATTTTGCTAAGCTCATGTAGAGAAAATTCGAAATGAGCATGATGGGTGAACTAACATTCTTCCTTGGACTTCAAATCAAACAAATAAAAGAAAGGATCTCCATCACTCAAAGCAAGTACATAAGAGAACTACTCAAGAGATTTAGGATGGAGAGCTCCAAAGCAATTGGTACCCCCATGAGTCCATCATGTAAGCTTGACAAGGATGAAGGAGGTAAAAGTGTTGATCAAAAATTTTATAGAGGTATGATTGATTCTTTATTGTATTTAACCGCTAGTAGATTAGATATAATAGTTAGTATTTATTTATATGCATGATTTTAATCTAATCCAAAAGAATCACATTTAAATGCTATAAAAAGAATACTTAAATACCTAAAAAAAATTAATCCATAGGTTTATGGTACTCTAAGAATTCATCAATCGATTTAATTGGATATTCAGATGCAAATTTTGTTGGATGTAAATTAGATAGAAAAAGTACTAGTAGAACTTATCAATTTTTAGGAGTTAACTTAATCTCTTGGTTTAGCAAGAAGTAAAATTTGGTAGCATTGTCTATGACTGAGGCCAAATATATTGCAGTCGAAAGTTGTTGTGCACAAATCTTATGAATTAAGCAATAACTTGAGAACTTTGGCATCAAAATAAATAAAACTCTCATAAGATGTGATAATACTAGTATTATAAATCTAACTAAGAATCCAATCCAACACTCTAGGTCAAAATACATTAAAATAAGACATCATTTCATAAGAGAGCATGTTCAAAATAATGATATAATTCTTGATTATATTTGTACTGAAAATCAATTGGCTGATATTTTTACTAAGGCCTTAAGTGAAGATAAATTCTATGAGATTAGAAAAGAATTAGGAATTCTGGATCCTCTAGCCTAAACATCTTTATGATTTCAAGCTTAAATCTATCAAAAATGATATTAATCTTTATCTTGAGCCTATATTTCAAATTTTCTATCTCAAAAAGCTTAAATCTAATCTTCCTTGATCATTCTCATGAATGAAATTTCAATCCTTAAAATCTTTTTTTTAAGAATTTTTTCATCTTTTTTTAGATTTTTCTGTGCCATGGGTCGACCTAGAGGGCGACTCATGGGCATTTTTGTCTTTGTTGCACTTAACCCATCGGATGGCTTCTTATTTGGGTTTTTTTTTGCTCGAAAAGGATGACCTCACCATCTTTCCTTATTTTCTTTCGTTCAACCAAACAAAAGCTCTCTCCCTCTTAACTATTCGATATGTGTGCCCTAGAAGCCAGAATTGGTTGATACTTGTTATACACTTCTAAGGACAAAATTATAATTTTGACTATAAATAATAAAATAAGTTATTTTCTATCACCATGTGTATTTAGTGTTTGTGATACATCCCTTGAATTAATGGCAATGATAATTCTTATTTTCAAGAGTTGAAAATTTAAGACATGAATTTTCATTATTAACTCATAAAATGCTTTCAACTGTAGGATCATCATGAGGATGGTGTTTGATCTGAAAGGTTGGTATACAATTACTTCTTTATAATAGATGAGTCTTGAGTCTATAGTATAGAGACACTAGAGTGAGAGTACAGGTACTCATTAGAGAACGAGGGTACTGAGCGTGACCATCTCGAGCAGTTATAAGGAAGTCTACCTTCTCATTGATGACTGGCTTGAAGCTGTAGTGGTGTGTCTAGTTTTTTGACTTGAGGTGCATCGATAGTTCACCTTAAGGGTATTATAGTTTGACTACACCATGACTTGATCTTCTAGCCATCCAGAATCCTGAGGTGTATGTTAGCTATAGCATGTTTGTTATAAGAATTAGATTGCACCAAGAGAAAATCTATCTACCTCGGTAGATGAGGAGCAGCCCTATGATGATCATGAGAATCAAGTCCATAAGCCCATGGCCATGGCAGAGTGAAATGATAGAAAGAGTTTCTATTAAGGCTTTCACATCGGACTTGAATCGAATGATTAATTCATATGATGAAAATTAGGGTTTGATGAGTTCAACTTAACCCTAAACTGATCAGAGCTCAAGATAGAAGAACTTAATCATACATGTAACTATACCGAGAGGTTCATTTTTAGTTCTGATGGGTTGCCACCATATACGGCTAGGTGTCGTTAGTGGATTTTGGGAGCCATTAGAATGATTTGGATGATCGATTATTCTAGTTGTCTGAATCAAAAAAGTTTTAATCCATTGAAAAGTGTTTTAATGATGCCGATGATAGAGATCGCGACATATCTCATTACCATACAAAATTGAATCTAACTAGATCACACAAATAAGAGTTTGAATCTAGATATCATCAATTGGACTAACTCAGTTCAATTGATTTGAATTAGATTCAATTAGGTTCAAGAAAATCATGCTAGCACATGATTGAGCCTAAAGTTCTCCTTCAACAATCATTAAATGTTGTCTCGACTGAGCCAAATATGTTTGGGCTCACTCAGGTACCTTTACTTGGTCTGACTGGAGCTTGTCCATATTAGAAAAGGGTTGTCTTAATTTATGAGATAAATTTGAGACAATACCTATCATTTTTCGTCACCTACTAATTCTTGTCTTTTGACATTGGTCAAACATTGACCTTTGACCCTTAGACATCTACCCATGTATCATGCATCCATAGGTGTGCAGATGGAGGTTTGTCCCCCTACTAGAAAAAGGAATGGAGGGGGTGCACGCCTAAGGATGCATGCGTCCAAGGATAATGACGCCTGGAGTCCCATACAGATGAGACTCCAAGTTGCTTCATGGAATAAACTTAGGTGGCGCCTAAAATTCTACTTTAATCAGTCTTGGCACCACCTAAGGATGTTGAAGAGGGGCTCTTATCTGATTAGATTAGATGATGTCATCCCACCAATCAGATTTAGATCTGATTGCATGAAGAGACGTGATTGGCTGGGATGATGTGGCATAGTAGGGTCTATATAAACCCTGTCTGCGCCTAGGTTTAGAGAGGTTCTCCCCTTGCCCATGCCATATAGCCATCTCCCTCTCTTCTCCATGCCTACCTTCGATCCTCTCTCTCCTCTCCATGGCCAAGGGGCTTTGGGCTTCAGTTTGGTGCAATCCAGGCAAAAGAAAGGCGACAAGAAGAAAAGAAGGTAGCATTGCTGTAAGAGACGACATCAGATCTTCAAAAGTTATTTTGAAGACCTTTAAGATCAGATCCAGATCTGATCTTTGAAGAAATGATTAAGAAGAAGGAGATATCCAAATTCTGCTCGAGTGGATATCGGTAGAGGCCAGACGATTGCATGGCTACATCCAGAACCTCAGGCAATCATCAGGATCATCACAGGATAATAAGATTATCCAAGAATAAGGTATAAATTAAATATAATTTAATTTAATTTATTTTATTTTATTAGACTTATCAAATTAGATCTAAAAAGTATTAGATCTAATTTAGATTTAAGAAAAAAAAATTTAAAATATTTTTCTTGGTCAAATCAGATTTGAACGAATCTGACTCGAAAACTAGGTTTTTTCCTTCAACTGGTATCAGAGCCAGGTTCCTATAAATAAATTAAATTTAATTGTAATTTAATTTTTATCTAATAATTAGATGATTTTAGATATCACATGAGATATGATTAGATCTAAAATTAAAAAAATTAAAAATTAAATAATTTAGATCTAAGTTCTACAAGATGCATGATCAGTTGTAGAATAAAATAGTTCTATGTATAGTCTTGCATGATCATAATTTAATTTAATTAAGTTATAATTTTTAAATTAATTTATTTATTATTTTTTAATATTATAAATATTATAATAAGATCTAAAAATGAAAAATAAAGTTATTTAATTTTTGTTCATATGAGATATGATGAATGCATGTTTAGACTAGTTGTAGAATAGTTCTACATAATTATCTAGAATAGAATTTATCTTGATGTGATCAATTTAAATTTAATTTTTTAGATGATTATGAGATAATTTAGATCTGAAAAATATGCATGATATGATACATGAGATGTATGCAAAATATGTTTATAGTTAAATCAATTTCATATATGAGATATATGATGTAGATCTAACTAGTTTTGTAGTTTTTATATTTTTGATTAAGGCATTTCCCTTGGCTGTCCGATCATAAGAACAAAGTAGAATTTAAATGCCCTCTCCTTCCATTCGATGGAATGTTCTTATGATGTGTAGGGGTGCTGCACGTTCATCCTTAATCAAAAATCTAGAAACTTATTTTCTGCAAAACCCTAGATCCTGAAATCCTAGGATTTTATTTACATATTTTATTTGTGAACCCTAAACTTAATTAAGAATTAAGATTATGAAATATGTTATGTCTAAAAATTAAAAATTTTTAGATTTAAGACATATTCATAAAATTGGGTTCGGGCTAGGTAGCTCAATTAGGTCTAAGTGGTTGATCAAACTGAATCAAAAGTTGGTTAGATGGGATCAAGAGTGCTTAAATTGACCAACCTAATAGGATTAAGTCTGGGTCAAGATCAAATCACATGAGTGATCGATCAAGCTAATACCTAATTAGGCTTAGTGATTAGAGTCTGGATTATAGGCTAACCTGATTGATTATGGCTTAACAATTTGGTGTCTAAGGTAAGTTTGGCAGATACGATCGATTGGTTTTTAATTAGGAGCTACTAGACTCGAATGCGTTCTTATCGAGTTAATGGCATATTTCTTCCACCGGTCTCACTTACCTGGTCATATTAGTTGGCTCAGTCCTGATCTGAGGTGGCCAATAATCTGAGCTAACCCATGCCACTAGGTTAGTCATAATTGTTATGACTATGTCAAGTCTAGTTTAACTATGTCCAGTACGTGTCATGCACTAAATAAAATTTTAAAAATAAAGTAAGAATAAAAATTAAAAATAAAATTCTAAAGTAAAGCTAGAATCAAAATTTTAATATTATTTTAGACACAATCCTTGGCAATGGTGCCAGAAACTTGATGCGTGCTAATCTATAGGTATGGTAAGTACACCAGTCGATCAAGTGATAAAGTAAATGAGTAGAGTATCGTTCCTAGAGGATTGAAAAATAAGTACTGAAAAACTCTTTTCTATGCTTTATTTAGAAGATCAATTTATGAGAATAAGAAATTAAAGAATAAAATAAAAAATAATTAAAAATTTTAAGGAAATAGAGAGAGTGTAATTATTAGGATTTTAAACTTAAGAGCAATAGGTTACTGAGGCAATCGGTTCACCAACTCAGTTAATACAATATTCAGGTTATTAGATTAATTTTATTTCATGTGATGGTGGAGTCTCCTAATTTATTCACTACCCTTTGGTCCAGGCATAGCAAACCTATCAATATTAATTAATTATCCTTTGGTCCAGGTGTAATTTAAATAAATATTCATGCATTAAGTTTTGTGAAACCCTTTAATTAAAAAATGCTGCGTCCAAAGCACACTAAAATTTCTGCATGCATATGAATTCTAATTTGATTCATAATATAAGGTATATAATCAAAAAGCAATAATATAGATGTACTTGGTCTGTAACATCTATGTTCATCTGATCAATTAGAAGATGGTCAGTAATCGAAAAGCATTAAGATCAGAATTATATACTCCTCATGAATAAAATTTTAAATTAAAAATAAATCATACTGAATATTACATCAAAAGAGTGGCTACACCTTAGCCTTGGTAAAAGAAAATTTAGTTCATGATAACAAGTTCAGAAATAGAAAATAAAATAAAAAGCATGAAGAAATTAGACTGTTTAATTACTAAAATTGGTTGTCCATTGCTCTTGGTTTGGAAAACTTGATAAAGAAGAAGAGAAGCTCCTTTATCGATGTTCTGATTGTCGAAAGAAAAAAAAAATTAAAAGCCCTTCCTTTTCTCTCTCTCTTAAAAATCTCTATTCAAAACTCTCTCTGCCTCTCTCTACCTCTCTCTTCTCTTTCTACCTCTCTCTTTTCTTTCTTCTCTCTCTATCTCTCTCTACCTCTTTTTTTCTTTCTGTCTCTCTCTTCTCTCTCTGTAAAAACTTGATGCATGCTAATCTATGGCTATGGCAAGTGCACCAATCAATCAAGTAATAAAGTAAATAAGTAGAGTATCGTTCCTAGAGGATTGAAAAATAAATACTGAAAAGCTCTTTCCTATTCTTTATTTAGAAGACCGATTTATGAGAATAAGAAATTAAAGAATAAAAAAAATTTAAAAATTTCAAGGAAATAGAGAGAGTGTAATTATTAGGATTTTAACTTAATAACAATGGATTACTAAGGCAATCAATTTACCAACTCAGTCAATACAATATTCAGATTATTAGATTAATTTTATTTCATATGATAGTGGAGTCTCCTAATTTATTCACTACCCTTTGGTCCAGACGTAGCAAAACTATCAATATTTATTAATTATCCTTTGGTCCAGGCATAGCAAACCTATCAATATTTATTAATTATCCTTTGGTCCAGCTGTAATTTAAATAAATATTAATGCATTAAGTTTTGTGAAACCCTCTAATTAAAATACGCTGCATCCAAAGCGCACTAAAATTCCTGCATGCATATGAATTCTAATTTAATTCATAATACAAGGTATATAATCAAGAAGCAATAATATAGATATACCTGGTCCGTAACATCTATGTTCATCAGATTAATTAGAAGATGGCTAGTAATCTAAAAGCATTAAGATCAAATTTATATACTCCTCATGAATAAAATTTAAAATTAAAAATAAATCATATTGAATATTGCATCAAAAGAGTGTCTACACGTTAGTCTTAGTAAAAAAAAATTTAGTTCATGATAACAAGTTCAAAAATAGCAAATAAAATAAAAAGCATGAAGAAATTAGACTGTTTAATTAGTTGTCCATTGCTCTTGGTGTGGAAAACTTGATGAAGAAGAAGAGAAGCTCCTTGATCGATGTTCTGATTGTCAGAAGTAGAAAAAAAAAAAATTAAAAGCCCTTTCTTTTCTCTCTCTCTCTCAAAGATCTCTATTCAAAACTCTCTCTGCCTCCCTCTTCTCTTTCTATCTCTCTCTTCTCTCTGTCTCTCTCTGCCTCTTTTTTTTCTTTCTACCTCGCTCTTCTCTTTCTGCCTCTCTCTTCTCTCTCTATCTCTTTTTTTCTTTTTGTCTCTCTCTGTCTCCTCGGCAACAGCAGGTAGCCTTCCTTTTTATAGGCTAAGAGGTGGATTTTTGAAAGAAATCCTAACTAAATTAGGTCTAAAACTCTTAACATAAGTCAAATTAAAACCCTGGATGATTCTGGCCTTCATATCAGCATCCAATGGATCAAAAATTGCTTAAAAGCCCTTTAAAATATCCCAGATCAAGTAGGAATTCATGGCAGCCATCGGATCAGTCTTTGGATTGAATCTAGGCCATCAGATCGTGCACAGGAAAGCTTCAGATTCTTAGTTATAAGTTGGGATGAATCTCAACCATTGGATCTCGACCAAGAGTTGCATCCACCATTCGTCAGCACACAATTATCAACCATTCGATCAAATCCCAGTGAAAGGCATCTGTTGGATCAGGTACAATTCTCAAATTACCCTCTGTAGACCATGTGCAAGCCAGGTGTTGCATGGATCGCCACTTTCTTCAGCCAATCGGAGCGTGCTTCTCCATATGAAATCCCCAAAATACCCTCCAAATGGTCCATCATGCATTGCAAAAAATGCTGACGTCAGCTTGGCATAAGCGTGGCATCAGCGGGTCGGTCGGTTTGAGTGTGGTCGGGCTAGATGGTCGATTTTTCTAAACCAATTTGAATTGGACCAGCTTTTTTCTTTTTTCTTTTTTTTCTTTTTCTTTGAAATTCATTTTCGAGCTCATTTGAAGTTCATTTTGCCTAAAATTTATTTCATCTGAATCAAAAAAGTAAGATCTTCATATTGGTGGCCTTCTTTCCTATATAAGTTAATAAAAATATCAATTTTTTAAAAAATAGATTAATTTATTTTATAATTTAATACTTTTATTAGTATATTTTTACCACTTATCAGGATGCTACAGGTTGGAGGATGGATTGGGCTCAATATTTTGGATATGGTGAGAGACTCAATTAGAAATCCAATCTGTGCAAATGGTGGGTCTGACTTAACTAAGGAGTGGATCAATATTTCGGGCAAGTGAGATTCATGAATTAGAGACCTAGTTTAGGTGCACCATAATCAGAGAATCATTGAACAAGAGTTATTCACTCATTGGCTAACCCATTACCAACAACTGTTAGGTGAGGTGATGAGTCAGTTGGTGGGATCGTACCATCCACTAGAAATCATTAATCATGAGATTTTTACATCTCTATAGAGGAAGTGTAAGGATTTGAAAAAATAGTGGGAGCTAATTTGTTTAAAAATAAAACCCCTAAACAAATTGATTAAGTCTTAATTATAATATCTAACTAGAAACTTTGACTCTCTATAAGAAAATATCTACATCCAACCCACTAGCATGTATCCTGGACACTCATAGACTGATCGGACCCAATTATAAGGATTGACTCCAGAATTTCAAAATTATTTTGAGTTTCGAGAAGTTAACTCATATATTGGACCAGGATCCCCCCCACCTTACCAGCTCGTCCATCTGCTGAACAGAGAGCATCTCTTGATAAGTGGATAGATGAAGATAATAAGGCCAGATATTATATGTTGGGTTTGATGTCTGATGAGCTTCAGTGCCAACATGAAGATATTAGGACTGTCCACCAAATGTTGGCTCGCCTATAAGAGACGTTTGGTGAATAGAGTCGCGTAGCCAAGTATCAAGTCACTAGATGACTGTTTAAGACTAAAATGCATGATGGGTAGTCAATCCAAGATCATTATCTGATGATGATCAAGAATTTGGAAGAGCTTGAGAAGCTCGGTGTGAAGTTGGACCTGGATCTACAAAATGATATAATTCTATAATTCTTGACTGATGCATATGGGCAGTTCATCATGAACTACCATATGCATAAACTTTAAAATTCTCTGGCCAAGCTTATGAACATGCTGGTTACTACTGAGCTTTCCATGAAAGGTTTTAAAGGCTTAGTGCTTACTATGGAAAGGACATCTTCCAAGAGAAAGTCTTTTGGAAAGAAGAAGAAGTCTATGAAAAGGCAAAAGGTGGAAGGAGGAAAAAAAAGGTAGATCTGAAGAAAAAGACCGCTAATAAAGAAAAATATTTTCATTACAATACTGACGGCCACTAGAAGCGGAATTGCCCTACTTACCTGGCCACCCTGAAGAATATGAAGGAGGCAAGTTCTTCTAGAGGTATGCTCGTTATTGAGTCTAACCTTACAATTTCTTCTGCATCCAGTTGGATGCTTGACTCTGATTTTAGTGCTCATTTGTGCACTTCCATGCAAGGTCTTGAGGATAGCAGGAGGTTGAGGGATGGTGAGATGATCCTACGTATCGAAAATGAAGCAAGAGTTGCTACTATGACCGTGGGAACATACCATTTTCGACTACCATCTGGTTTAGACTTAGTATTAAAGGATTGTTATTTTATTCCTGCAGCAAGTAGAAATTTGATTTCTATTTTATGTTTAGCACAAGAAGGCTATATAATTAGTTTTCTTAAGGACCATTATAATATTCTTTATGAAAGAAATAAAATTGCAAGTGATTTTCTTATTAACGATCCTTACCAGTTATATATTGATGTATCTATTTTTAATATTGAGCAAAATGTGAATGCCATAAAACCAAAATGACCTAGGAATAGTCCAAATGATAGGTATCTATGGCACCTAAGACTAGATCATGTAGCAGAAGATGGGAATAACAAATTGGAGAAAATTAGTCTATTGAGTCCGTTGACTTTCGAGTCATATCCAATTTGTGAATCTTGTCTTCATGGCAAAATGACTAAGCTTCTTTTTGTAGGACATGGAGAAAGGGCCACGGATCTTCCTGCCCTACTACATACTGATGTGTGCGGTCCATTTGATGTGCCGGCTAGAGGCAATTTTGTCTACTTCATAATCTTTACCGATGATTTATCTCGGTATGGGTATGTATATCTTATGAGACACAAGTCTGAAGCTTTTGAAAAATTCAAAAAATTCAGACATAAGTAGAAAAGCAAACTAGAAAACCCATTAAGGTTCTTTGATCAGATCGAGAAGGTGAATACCTTAGTCGGAAATTTCTGAACTATCTCAAGAAAAATGGCATAGTCTCTCAATGGACTCCACCTAAAATACCTCAACTCAATGGAATTTCAAAATGAAGGAGCCGGATCTTATTAGATAAGGTCCGATCCATGATGAGCTTCACAGACCTTCCTGATTTTCTTTAGAGACACAGTCTGTTAACTATAATAAGCTTACTGAATAGGGTTCCTTCTAAAATTATTCCTACCACACCGTATGAGATATGGCATGGTAAGAAATCAAGTCTGAGTTATCTCAAAATTTGGGATTATCCAGCTCATGTCAAAAAATAACAAGAAGATAAGTTAGACTATAGGTCCTTTAGAGCTCAATTTATAGGATATCCTAAAGAGTCATTGGGATATTATTTTTACATTCTAGAAGATCACAATATGATTGTGAGTCGACATGCCATCTTTCTTGAAAAATAGCTTATTCAAGATTGCGGCATTGGAAAGCAAATCAAGCTCGAGGAGAAAGTCTCACAAGAGCAACGAGCTAAGGACCAAATGGAACCAAATCAGGTTGAGCCAATACAATCACTACCTCCTCCACCTCGTAGATCGAAAAAAATTTTCCATCCTCCTGAGAGGTACTTTGGTACTATTTTAGAGAAAGTAGAGAAAATGTTCCTCGTAAGTAATGGAGTTCATGGTGATGATCCCAAAACTTATGACGAGACGATATCGGATATTGACTCCGAGAAATGGTTAGAGGCAATGAAGTTAGAAATTGACTCGATGCACTCAAACCAAGTCTGGACCTTGGTAGATCCACCAGAAGGTATAGTACCTATTGGGTGTAAATGGATCTACAAGAGAAAGATTGATGCAGACGAAAATGTAGAGACATTCAAAGCTAGATTAGTGGCAAAAGAGTATAGTCAACGTGAAGGCATTGACTATCAGGATACCTTTTTGCTAGTAGCCATGCTAAAATTTATCCACACATTGCTTGCTATTGTAGCCTATTCCAATTATGAAATATGGCAAATGGACGTGAAAATAGCATTCTTAAATGGATACCTTAAGGAAGATATCTATATGGAACAGTCACTAGATTTCACATCCAGTGATGCTGGTCATAAGGTATGCAAGCTGCAAAGGTCTATATATGGACTTAAGCAAGCATCTCGAAGCTGGAATACTTATTTTAATGATGTGATCAAATTATTTGGTTTCATCAAGAATGAGGAGGAATCATGTGTCTTCAAAAAGATTAGTAGGAGTGCTATTATCTTTCTCGTATTGTACGTGGATGATATCCTTCTTATTGGAAATGATATTCCCATGTTGACCACTATTAAAATGTGGTTATCCAAAGAATTCTCCATGAAAGGCCTAGGAGAAGCATCCTTTATTCTAAGAATTAAGGTCTATAGAGATAGACCGAACAGGATGCTAAGACTTTCACAGAAGATGTATATAGAGGAAGTGCTAAAGAAGTTTAGCATGAAAAACTCTAAGAGGGGATTAGTATCCTTCAGACATGGCATTCATCTCTCCAAGAAGATGTGCCCTAGCACACATGAGGAGATAGAACACATGAGCAAGATCTCTTATGCTTCAGCAATAGGGAGCCTCATGTATGCCATGTTATATATACGTCCTGAAATAGTCCATGCTGTGAGTGTCACGAGCAGATATCAATCGAATCCAGATGAAGAACACTGGACTTTTGTGAAATGTATCCTTAAGTACTTAAGAAGAACTAAGAATATGTTGTTGGTTTTTGGTAACGGAGAACTCCAAGTCCAAGGGTATACAGACTCGGATTTTATGTCTGATATAGATGATCAAAAGTCAACATCTAGGAGTCTATTTATGTGTAATGGTGGTGCTATCAGTTGGAAGAGTTTCAAGCAAATAGTGATAGCAGATTCCACCATGGAAGCAGAGTACATCGCTACATCAAAAGCTACGAAGGAGGCATTTTGGTATAAGAAGTTTGCCGCAGAGATCGGAGTAATGCCATCAGATGCCATTCCTCTATACTGCCATAATAATGGTGCCATAGCCCTTGCTAAGGAGCCAAGATCTCACCAAAAATTCAAGCACATTGAGCGGTGATACCACCTCATCCGTGATTATCTCGAGAAAGGTTATGTTGAGATCAAGAGAGTCGATTCTATGGACAATGCGGTAGATCCACTCAAAAAGCCAGTGGGCCAGTAGAAGATCAAAGCCCATCTTAAGAAGATCGAACTTAGATTTGTAGCTAATTGACTTTAGGTCAAGTGGGAGTTTGTTAGATATGAGTGCCCTAGAAGCCAGAATTGGTTGATACTTGTTATACACTTCTAAGGACAAAATTATAATTTTGACTATAAATAATAAAATAGGTTATTTTCTATCATAATGTGTATTTAGTGTCTGTGATACATTCCTTGAGTTAATGGCAATGATAATTCTTATTTTCAAGAGTTGAAAATTTAAGACATAAATTTTCATTATTAACTCATAAAATACTCCCGACCATAGGATCATCATGAGGATGGTGTTTGATCCAGAACGTTAGTGTATAATCACTTCTTTATAGTAGATGAGTCTTGAGTCTACGATGTGGAGACACCGAAGTGAGAGTACAGGTACTCGTTAGAGAACGAGGGCACTGAGCGTGACCACCTCGAGTAGTCATAAGGAAGTCTACATTCTCGTTGATGACTGGCTCAAAGCTGTAGTGGTGTGTCTGGTTCTTTGACCTGAGGTGCATCGGCAGTTCACTTTGAGGGTGTTATAGTTTGACTACACCATGACTCGATCTCCTAGCCATCCAGAACCCTAAGGTGTATGTTGGCTATAGCATGTTCATTATAGGAATTAGATTGCACCAAGTGGGAATCTATCTACCTCGGTAGATGAGGAGCAGCCCTATGATGATCATGAGAATCAAGTCCATAAGCCCATGACCATGGCAAAGTGAAATGATAGAAAGGGTTTCTATTAAGATTTTCACATCGGACTTAAATCGAATGATTAATTCATATGATGAAAATTAGGGTTTGATGAGTTCACCTTAATCCTAAACCAATTAGGGCTCAAGATAGAAGAACTTAATCACACATGTAACTACACTAAGAGATTCATTTTTAGTTCTAATGGGTTGCCACCATATACTACTAAGTATCACTGGTGGATTTTGGAAGCAATTAGAATGATTTGGATGATCGATCATTCTAGTTGTTTGAATCAGAAAAGTTCTGATCCATTGGAAAATATTTCAATGATGTCGATGATAGAGATCGCGATATATCTCATTATCATATAGAATTGAATCTAACTGGATCACACAAATAAGGGTTTGAATCTGGATATCATCAATTGGACTAATCCAGTTCAATTGATTTGAATTAGATTCAATTAGGTTCAAGAAAATCATGCTAGCATATGATTGAGCCTAAAGTTCTCCTTCAACAATCATTAAATGTTGTCTTGACTGAGCCAAATATATTTGGGCTTACTCAGGTACCTTTACTTGATCTAACTGGAGCTTGTCCAGATCAGAAAAGGATTGTCTTAATTTATGAGATAAATTTGAGACAATACTTATCATTTTCCATCATATGCTAATTCTTGTCTTTTGACTTTGGTCAAACGTTGACCTTTGACCCTTATGAAGGAGAATCTTGATTTTTTGGACTAGGTTCATTCAGATCTGATCGAATCAAGAGATATATTTCAAAAAATTTTTCTTTGATCCTAATTAGATCTAAGATGTTTTAGATCTAATCCTTATTATTCTAATAATAAAAATAAAATCTAAATAAACTAAATCAAATTTAATTTATCTTGATGTAGGGTAATCCTATTACCCGTTGATGATTCTATAAGTAGGGGAAGGTTCTGGATCTAGCCACGCAAGTGACTGGCCTCTACCGATATCCATTCAGACTAAGTCTGGAGATCCTCTTCTTCTCTATCACATCTCCAAAATCAGATCTGGATCTGATCTGGAGGATCTTCAAAATACCTTTTGAAGATCAGCAGTTATCTTTTGCAGCAGTATAGCCTTCTAGCTTTCTATCGCCTTTCTCTCATCTTGATTGCACCAACTAAGATCCCAAACTCCTATGGGCGTGGAGAGGAGAGGGAGAAGGTGGACTTGGTGTAGAGGAGGAGAGGAGAGGCAGCCTTAGGGCATGGGAATTTCAATTCAATTTCAGATATTCCTTGAGTTGGGCATAGGGTCTTATTTATAGACTATGCGTGATCCAACTCCTCTTCTTCCCAACCAATCACAACCCTTTGTGAAATTAGATCTAAATCTGATTGGTGGGAATAGAGTCCCTTGGATTCCTCCTTAGATGGCATCTAAGACCAGTCAAAGTTGGTTCTTAGGAGAACTCTAATTGAAATCCAAAAGGGAGATGGAGTCCCTTGTCCAACAAGGACTCCTGGGTGCCTCCAACTTGGGCACACACGCCAAGGGTGGCGTGCGCCCTCCTCCTTGCCAGGTTCTGGCAGGGGACAGGCCCCCACCAGCTCTCCAATAGGTGCATGACATGTGGACAGAAAGTCAAAGTGTCAATGGTCAACATTTGACCAGTCAAAGGTCAGACTTTTGACCAAAGTCAAAGGAACAAGAAATGGCAGGTGACCAAAAATGGCAGGTATTGTCTTACAAATAAGACAACCTTTTCTGACCTTGGACAACCTCCAGTCAGACCATAGTGAAGGCCTCTGATTGAGCACAAACTCCTTTGGCTCAGTACAGGACAACTTATTTATGATAGTAAAAGAAGAACGTTAGGTTCAATCGAGTGCTAGCACGATTTCCTTGAACCTAATTGAATCTCATTCAGATCAATTGAACTAGATCAGTTCAATTGATGATCACCAGATTCAAACCCTTGTTTGTGTGACCCAGTTAGGTTCAGTTCTATATGGTAATGGGATATGTCATGATCTCTATCATCGACATCATCGAAACTCCTTTCGATGGATCAGAACTCTTCTGATTCGAACAGCTAGAATGATCGATCATCTAAATCATTCTAATTGCTCCCAAAATCCACCAGTGACACCTAGCAGTATATGGTGGCAACCCATCAGAGCTGAATGTAAACCTCTTGGTGCAGCTACCTGTGTGATTAAGTTCTTCTATCTTGAGCCCCGATCAGATTAGGGTTAAGGTGAACTCGTCAAACCCTAGTCTCTGTCATATGATGTAATCATTCGATTCAAGTCCAATGTGAAAATCTAAATAGAAACTCTTTCTATTATTTCACTCTATGCCATGGCCATGGGCTTCTGGACTTGATTCTCATGATCATCATAGGGCTGCTCCTCTACCACCGAGGTAGATAGATTCCATCTTGATGCTATCCAGTTCCTACAATGAACATGCTATAGCCAACATACACCTCAGGATTCCATATGGCTAGGAGATCCGAGTAATGGTGTAGTCAAACTATAACACCCTCAAGGTGAACTGCCGATGCACCTCAGGTCAAAGAACCAGACACACTACTGCAGCATCGAGTCAGTCATTGACGAGAAGGTAGACTTCCTAATGACTACTCGAGGTGGTCACGCTCAGTGCCCTCGTTCTCTAACGAGTATCCTGTACTCTCGCTCTGGTGTCTCCACACCGTAGACTCAAGACTCATCTACTAAAGAGAAGCGATTGTACACCAACCTTCCGGATCAATCACCATCCTCGTGATGATCCTATGGTCGGAAGCATTTTATGAGTTAATAATGATTATTCATGTCTTAAATTTTCAACTCTTGAAAATATGAATTATCATTACCATTAACTCAAAGGATGTATCACAGACACTAAATACACATATGTGATAGAAAATAACCCATTTTATTGATTTTAGTCAAAATTATAATTTTGCCCCTAGAAGTGTATTACAAGTGTCAGCCAATTCTGGCTTCTAGGGCACATATATCTAACAATCTCCCACTTGTCCTAAAGCCAATTGGCTACAAGTCTAAGTCCCATCTTCTCAAGGTGGGCTTCGATCTTCTGCTGGCCCAACAACTTTGTAAGTGGGTCTGCCACATTATCTGTGGAGTTGACTCTCTTGACCTCGACGTAACCCTTCTCGAGGTAATCGCGGATGAGGTGGTATCGCCACTCAATATGCTTGGATTTCTGGTGAGACCTCGGCTCCTTAGCAAGGGCTATGGCGCCATTGTTGTCGCAGTATAGAGGAATGGCATCTGATGGCATTACTCCAATTTCTGCAGCAAACTTCTTGTACCAGAATGCTTCCTTCGCAGCCTCTGATGCAGCGATATATTCTGCTTCCATGGTGGAATCTGCTATCACGGTTTGCTTGAAACTCTTCCAGCTGACAGCACCACCATTGCACACAAACAGACTCCAGATGTCGACTTTCGATCATCTATATCGGACATGAAATCCGAGTCTGTGTATCCCTGGACTTGGAGTTCTCCATTACCAAAGACCAACATCATATCCTTAGTTCTTCTCAAGTACTTAAGGATACATTTCACAGAAGTCCAGTGTTCTTCACCTGGATTTGACTGATATCTGCTTGTGACACTCACAGCATGGGCTATATCAGGTCGTGTACATAGCATGGCATACATGAGGCTCCCTATTGCAGAAGCATAAGGGATCTTGCTCATGCGTTCTATTTCCTCAGGTGTGCTAGGGCACATCTTCTTGGAAAGATGAATACCATGTCTGAAGGGTATTAATCCCCTCTTAGAGTTTTCCATACTAAACCTCTTTAGTACTTCCTCTATGTACATCTTCTGTGAAAGTCCTAGCATCCTATTCGGTCTATCCCTATAGACCTTAATTCCTAGAATAAAGGATGCTTCACCTAGGTCTTTCATGGAGAATTCCTTGGACAACCATAATCTTGACTGATTGTCAACATGGGAATATCATTCCCAATAAGGAGGATGTCATCCACGTACAATACGAGGAAGACAACAGCGCTCCCACTGACCTTTTTGAAAACACACATGGTTCCTCTTCATTTTTGATGAAACCAAACTTTTTGATCACATCATTGAAACGAGTGTTCCAGCTCCGAGATGCTTGCTTAAGTCCATATATGGACCTTTGCAGCTTGCAAACCTTGTGATCAGTATCACTGGATGTGAAACCTAGCGGCTGTTCCATATAGATATCTTCCTCAAGATATCCATTTAAGAATGCCATTTTCACGTCCATTTGCCATATTTCATAATCGAAATAGGCTGCAACAGGCAAGCAATGTGCGGATGGATTTTAGCATAGCTACTGGGGAAAAGGTATCCTGATAGTCAATGCCTTCGCGTTGACTATAACCTTTTGCCACTAGTCTAGCCTTGAATGTCTCCACATTCCCATCTGCACCAATCTTTCTCTTGAAGATCCATTTACACCCAATAGGTACTATACCTTCTGGTGGATCTACCAAGGTCCAGACTTGGTTTGAGTGCATCGAGTCAATTTCTGACTGCATTGCCTCTAGCCATTTCTCGGAGTCGATATCTGATATCGCCTCATTGTAGGTTTTGGGATCATCACCATGAGCACCATTACCTACGAGGAACATTTTCCTCTACTTTCCTCTGAAAATAATACCTAAGTATCTTTCAGGGGGACGGAAAACTCTTTCCGATCTACGAGGTGGAGGAGGTAGTGTTCTTATTGGCTCAACCTGATTTGGTTCCAATTGGTCCTTAGCTCGTTGTACTTGTGAGACTTTCTCATCAAGCTTGAATCTGCTTTTCCAATGCCGCTATCTTGAATAAACTATTTTTCAAGAAAGATGGCATGTCGACTCACAATCACATTGTGGTCTTCTGGAATGTAGAAATAGTATCCTAATGACTCTTTAGGATATCCTATGAATCGAGCTCTGAAAGGACCTAAACTCTAACTTGTCCGCTTGTTGTCTTTTGACATGAGCCGGACAACCCCAAATTCTGAGATGACTCAGACTTGGTTTCTTACCGTGCCATATCTCATACGGTGTGGTAGGAACGGTTTTAGAGGGAACCCTATTCAGTAGATAAATTGAAGTTAACAATGAGTGTCCCCAAAGAAAATCAGGGAGGTCTGTGAAGCTCATCATGGATCGAACCATATCTAATAGGGTCCGATTTCTCCATTCTGAAACCCCGTTGAGTTGAGGTGTTCCTGGTGGAGTCCATTGAGAGACTATGCCATTTTCCTTGAGATAGTCTAGGAATTCCCGGCTAAGGTATTCACCTCCTCGATCTGATCGAAGAACCTTAATGGGTTTTCCAGTTTGTTTTTCTACTTCATGTCTGAATTCTTTGAACTTTTCAAAAGCTTCAGACTTGTGTCTCATAAGATACACATACCCATACCTAGACAGATCATCGGTAAAGGTAATGAAGTAGACAAAATTGCCTCTAGCCGGCACATCAAATGGGCCGCACACATCAGTATGTACTAGGGCAAGGAGATCTGTGGCCCTCTCCCCATGTCCTAACAAAAGGGAGTTTAGTCATTTTGCCTTGAAGACAAGATTCACAAGTTGGATATGACTCGAAAGTCAATGGACTCAATAGCCCATTTTTCTCCAATTTGTTGATCCTATCTTCTGCTATATGACCTAATCTCAGGTGCCATAGATATCTATCATTTGGACTATCCCTAGGTCGTTTGGCATTCACGTTTTGCTCGATAGTTAGAATAGGTACATCAATATGTAGCTGATAAAGACCATTAATAAGAAAATCCATTTGCAATTTTATTTCTTTCATAAAGAATGTTACAATGGTCCTTAAAGAAGGTAATCACATAGCCTTCTAGTGCTAAGCATGAAACAGAAATCAAATTCCTGCTAGCTGCAGGCACATAATAACAGTCTTTCAAAACTAAGTCTAAACCAGATGGTAATCGAAGAGGATATGTTCCCACCGGCCACTGCAGCAACTCTTGCTCCATTATCCGATGCATAGGATCATGTCTCCATCCCTCAGCCTCCTGCTATCCTCAAGATCCCTGCATGGAAGTGCACAGATGAGCACTAGAACCAGAGTCAAGCACCCAACTGGATGCAGAAGAAATCATAAGGTTAGACTCAATAACGAGCATACCTCCAGAAGGACCTTCCTTCTTGTTCTTCAGGGTGGCCAGGTAAGTAGGGCAGTTCCACTTCCAATGGCCGTCGCTGTTGCAATGGAAACACTTTCCTTTGGCATCGGCTTTCATTCCTTCGGCTCTGCCTTCTTCTTCTTTCCTCCTTCCACCTTCTTGCTTTTTCACAGACTTCTTTTTCTTTCCATAAGACTTTCTTTTGGAAGAAGTCCATTCCATAGCAAGAACTGAGCCTTTAGAACCTTTCATAGAAAGCTCAGCGGTGACCAGCATATTCATTAATTCGGCCAAGAAATTTTGAAGTTTATGCATGTGGTAATTCATGATGAATTGCCCATATGCATCAGTCAAGGATTGCAGAATAATATCATTCTGTAGATCCAAGTCTAACTTCACACCGAGCTTCTCAAGCTCTTCCATGTCCTTGATCATCATCAGATAGTGATCTTGGACTGACTGCCCATCACGCATCTTAGCCTTAAAAAGTCATTTCATGACTTGATACTTGGCTGCGCGACTCTGTTCACCAAACATCTCCTGCAGGTGAGCCAACATTTGGCGAGCAGTTTTGATATCTTCATGTTGGTGCTGGAGCTCATCAGACATCGAGCCCAACATGTAATATCTGGCCTTATTATCTTCGTCTATCCATATTTTTCAGAGATGCTCTCTGTTCAGTGGATGGATGAGCTGGTAAGGTGGGAGGGTCCTGGTCCAATACATGGGTTAACTTCTCGAAAACCCAAAATGATTTTGTAGTTCCTTAGCCAATCTTTATAATTGGGTCCAGTCAGTCTATGTGTGTCCAGGATACGTGCTAATGGGTTGGACGCAGATATTTTCTTGTAGAGAGTCAAAGATTCTAGTTAGATATTATAATTATGACTTGACCAATTTATTTAGAAATTTTATTTTTAAATAAATTAGCTTCCACTATTTTCTTGGATCCCTACACTTTTTCTGTAGAGATGCGAAAATCTCATGATTAATGATTTCTAGTGGGTGGTGCGGTCTCACCAACTGACTCATCACCTCACCTAACAGTTATTGGTGATGGGTTAGCCAATGAGTGAACAACTCTTGTTCAATGATTCTCTAATCATGGTGCACCCAAACTTGGTCTCTAATTCATGAATCTCACCGTATCCAAAATATTGATCCACTCCTTAGTTAAGTCAGACCCACCATTTGCACAGACTGGATTCCTAATTGAGTCTCTCACCGTATCCAGAATATTGAGCCCAACTCATCCTCCAGCCCATAGCATCCAATGCCTAATAGACATGGTTGCATCTTTTCGGTGCAACTGAGCCACTGTATCCAGCGAGAACAATCAACCCCGAGAAGGGCCCGCACATCTACAATGGTGGAAGACCTCAGACTTAATCTTTTCTTAGGAAGAATTGATTCAGGTCTCATTAAACTAGACTTGTCATAGTCATAACAATTATGACTAACCTAGTGGCATGGGTTAGCTCGGATTATTGACCACCTCAGATCAGAACTGTGTCAACAGATATGGCCAGGTAAGTGAGATCCGGTGGAAGGGATATGCCATTAACTCGTACAAGAATGCATTCAGGTCGAGTAGCTCTCAATTAAAAACCAGTCGGTCGTATGTGCCAAACTTACCTTAGACACCAAATTATTGAGCCAGAACCAATTGGGTTAGCCTACAATCCAGACTCTAACCTCTGAGCCTAATTAGGTCTTGCTTGATCGTGACTCGATCTTGACCCAGACTTAATCCTATTAGGCTGGTCAATTTAAGCATTGTTGATCCCATCTAACCAACTCTTGATTCGGTTTGATCAACCGCTTAGACCTAATTGAGCTACCCAAGCCCAAACCCAGTATTATGAATATGTCTTAGATCTGAAATTCTCAATTTTAGACCTAATTAATATTTTATAATCTTAATTCTTAATTAAGTAGGGTTCATAAACAAAATATGCACAATAAATCCTAGGGTTTCAGGATCTAGGGTTTTGCAGAAAGTAAGTTTTGGATTTCTGATTAAGGACGAATGCGCAGCACCCCTACACATCATAAGAACACCCCATCGAATGGGAAGGAGAGGGCCTTTAAACCCTTCTTCGTTCTTATGACTGGACGGCCAAGAGGAATGCCTTAATCAGGAACATGTAATACTACAAAACTGTTTTAGATCTATATCATATATCTCATATACAAATTAGATCTAATCATGGCATATTTTGCATACATCTCATGTATCGAATCATGCATATTTTTAGATCTAAATTATCTCATAATAATCTAAAAAATTAGATTTAAATTGATCTTAATCAAAATAAACTTCTAATCTAGACAACTATGTAGAACTATTCTACAACTAGTCTAGACATGCATCAATCATATCTCATATGATATGTTAAAATTAAATAATTTTTATTTGCTATTTTTTAGATGTTATTATAATAATTATAATATCAAAAAATAGTAAATAAATAGATCTAAAATATGATTTAATCAAATTAAATTGAAAACATGCAAGACTATTCTATAGAACTATTCTATTTTAGAACTAGTCATGCATATTTTCTAATCTTAGATCCAAATCATTTAATTTTAATTTTTTTTAATTTCAGATCTGATCACATCTCATGTGACATCTAAAATCATTTATTTTTTAATTAAAATAAATTTAAAATTAGATCTAAATACTTTTAGAACCTTGGCTCTGATACCAGTTGAAGGAAAATCCTGATTTCTTCGGACCAGGTTCGTTCAGATCTGATCGGATCAAGAGATATATTTCAAAAATTTTTTTCTTTGATCCTAATCAGATCTGAGATGTTTTAGATCTGATCTTTATTATTCTAATAATAAAAATAAAATATAAATAAATTAAATCAAATTAAATTTACCTTGATGTAGGATAATCCTATTACCCGTTGATGATCCTGTTAGCAGTGGAAGGTTCTGGATCTAGCCACGCAAGTGCCTGGCCTCTACCAATATCTACTTAGGCTAGATCTAGAGATCCTCTTCTTCTCTATCATATCTCCAAAAATTAGATCTAGATCTGATCTGGAGGATCTTCAAAACACCTTTTGAAGATCAGTAGTTGTCCTTTGCAGCAGTGCAGCCTTCTAGCTTTCTATCGCCTTTCTCTCATCTGGATTACACCAACTAAGATCCCAAACTCCTTTGGGCATGGAGAGAAGAGGGAGAAGGTGGACTTGGCATGGAGGAGGAGAGGAGAGGCAGGCTTGGGGCATGGGAATTTCAATTCAATTTCAGATATTTCTTGAGTTGGGCGCAGGATCTTATTTATAGACTATGCATGATCCAACTCCTCTTCTTTCCAACCAATCACAATCTTTTGTGAAATTTGATCTAAATCTGATTGGTGGGAATAGATTCCCTTGGACTCCTCCTTAGATGGCACCTAAGATCAGTCAAATTTGGTTCTTAAGAGAAGTCTAATCAAAATTCGAAAGGGAGATGGAGTCCTTGTCCAATAGGGACTCCTGGGTGCCTCCTGCTTGGGCACACGCCAAGGGTGGCATGCATCCTCCTCCTTGCTAGGTTCTGGTAGGGGGACAGGCCCCCACCATCTCTCCAATAGGTGCATGACACGTGAACAGAAGTCAAAGTATCAATGGTCAACATTTGACCAGTCAAAGGTTAACTTTTGGACAAAGTCAAAGGACGAGAAATGGTAGGTAACCAAAAATGGTAGGTATTGTCTCAAAATAAGACAATCCTCTTTTGACCTGGACAGGCTCCAGTCAGACCAAGTGAAGGCCGCTGATTGAACACAAACTTCTTTGGCTCAGTAAGGACAACTATTTATGATAGTAAAAGAAGAACGTTAGGTTCAATCGAGTGCTAGCACGATTTTCTTGAACCTAATTGAATCTCATTCAGATCAATTGAACTGGATTAGTTCAATTGATGATCACTAGATTCAAACCCTTATTTGTGTGACCCAGTTAGGTTCAGTTCTATATGGTAATGGGATATGTCATGATCTCTATCATCAACATCATCGAAACTCCTTTCGATGGATCAGAACTCTTCTAATTCGAATAGCTAGAATGATCGATCATCTAAATCATTCTAATTGCTCCCAAAATCCACCAGTGACACCTAGCAGTATATGGTGGCAACCCATCAGAGCTGAATGCGAACCTCTTGGTGCAGCTACCTGTGTGATTAAGTTCTTCTATCTTGAGCCCCGATCAGATTAGGGTTTAGGTGAACTCGTCAAACCCTAGTCTCTGTCATATGATGTAATCATTCGATTCAAGTCTGATGTGAAAATCTAAATAGAAACTCTTTCTATTATTTCACTCTGCCATGGCCATGGGCTTCTAGGACTTGATTCTCATGATCATCATAGGGCTGCTCCTCTACCACCGAGGTAGATAGATTCCATCTTGATGCAATCCAGTTCCTACAATGAACATGCTATAGCCAACATACACCTCAGGGTTCCATATGGCTAGGAGACCGAGTTATGGTGTAGTCAAACTATAACACCCTCAAGGTGAACTGTCGATGCACCTCAGGTCAAAGAACCAGACACACCACTGCAGCATCGAGTCAGTCATTGACGAGAAGGTAGACTTCCTAATGACTACTCGAGGTGGTCATGCTCAGTGCCCTCGTTCTCTAACGAGTATCTGTACTCTCGCTCCGATGTCTCCACACTATAGACTTAAGACTCATCTACTAAAGAGAAGCGATTGTACACTAACCTTCTGGATCAATCACCATCCTCATGATGATCCTATGGTTGGGAGAATTTTATGAGTTAATAATGATTATTCATGTCTTAAATTTTCAACTCTTGAAAATATGAATTATCATTACCATTAACTCAAAGGATGTATCATAGACACTAAATACACATATGTGATAGAAAATAATCCATTTTATTGATTTTAGTCAAAATTATAATTTTGATCCTAGAAGTGTATTACAAGTGTCAGCCAATTCTGGCTTCTAGGGTACATATATCTAACATCTTAAACATCTATCCATGTGTCATGCATCTATAGGAGAGCAGATGGAGGTTTGTCCCCCTGCTAGAAAAAGAAAAGAAGGGGGTACATGCCTAGGGAGGCATGCGCCCAAGGATAATGATGCTTGGAGTCCCATACAGATGGGACTCCAGGTTGCTTCGTGGAATAAACTTAGGTGGCACCTAAGACTCTACTTTGACCAGTCTTGGCGCCACCTAAGGATGTTGGAGAGGGGCTCTTATCAGATTGGATCAGGTGATATCCTCCCACCAATCTAATTTAGATCTAATTGCACAAAGACACGTAATTGGCCAGGATGATCTAGCACTGCATGGCGTAGCAGGGTCTATATAAACCATATCTACGCCTAGGTTTAGAGAGGTTCTCCCCTTGCCCATGCCACATAGCCATCTTCCTTTCTCCTCCATGCCTACCTCTGATCCTCTCTCTCCTCTCCACGCCTAAGGGGCTTTGGGCTTCAGTTTGGTGCGATTCAGGCAAAGGAAAGGCGACAAGAAAGGAAGAAGGCAGCACTGCTGCTAAAGATGACATCGGATCTTCAAAAATTATTTTGAGAATCTTTAAGATCAGATCTAGATTTGATCTTTGGAGAAAAGATTGAGAAGAAGGAGATATCCAAATCCTACTCAAGTGGATATCGATAGAGGCCAGATGATTGCATGGCTACATCTAGAACCTCAGGCAATCAGCAGGATCATCATAAGATAATAAGATTACCCAAGAATAAGGTATAAATTAAATTTGATTTAATTTAATTTATTTTATTTTATTAGATCCATCAAATCAAATCTAAAAAGTATCAGATCTAATTTAGATCTAAGAGAAAAATCTTTGAAATATTCCTCTTGGTCAAATCAGATTTGAACGAACCTGATCCGAAAAATAGAATTTTTTCTTCATCAACTTCGTAAATCGATCAAATCTCTAAAAATCTCCTTTCCTATCTAAACCCTTCCTCAAAATCTTTTCTTAAGGAGTCAAATCTTTGCTTACTTTCTTTCTATTTGAGCAGATTGAAGAATCCTAGCAAACCATTACCCTAAAATCCATCATCGACTATCTCCCTCAAAACTCTTTCTCTTCTTCTCAAATCTTCTCCATTCCATTTTTTCTTGATACTCTTGAGTGGGATTAAGGCTTCTATTGGTTGGAATAGCACCCAAGATGAAATTACTGTAAAGAAGAAAATCGGCCCATTGCTTAGAGGAAGAAGCCCATCGGAAAAGAACAGCACCAGAGCCCTCTCCTGGTCCAACCTCTACCTCCAGATGATCTTCATAGTCTCCTCTTACACCAAGTAAGGTCCCTTTATCTGATAGAAAGGATGAACCAGAAAACAATATTGATTTTAGTTTCTTTGAGAAAGAAGGATTTTCATTTGTGTTAAAAATTAAAAAGCAAGGATGGGATTACTTTTGCAAGTTGAAAGAAGCTACATATGTGGATTTGGTTAGAGAGTTTTACCTAAATTTGGCATACTTCAATGGAACAGTAAAATCTATTGTTAAAGGTACTGAGATTACTCTTGATCCAGTTTACCTAAGCGAAATTCTAAGATTACCATGTGAGGGTTACAAGAAAATGGAACTAACACATAAAAAAGGACTGAGAACCATCTTGGGGAGAGAATTTGAAGAAAATTTGAATAAATTAGAGGCCAAGATTCTTTCTACTGAAATAAGAGTGTTACACACCATGGATACCAAGTTATTTGTCTCTAGGAGTGGCAGGCATGATTTATTATCTGGTAGGGACATATGTATTATGTTTCATGTGATTATAGAGACCCCCTTTAACCTCCCTATTTTGATGAAAGAATTGATGAGAGAGACCTTGAATAGGTCTAAGGCACATCTATCCTATGGTATGGCCCTCTCATTAGTGTTTAGGAGGTTTGGAATTAGTTTTGAAGGAAAGCCAATTGCCAGATTATCTCATACCGATACCATCAATTGCCACACACTGTGTCGCATGGGTTTTTCAAAGATTGATGGTGGTTGGTCCAAAGGTGCTGAGGATGTAGAGAGAGCTAAGGAGGAGGGATCATCTTCACCTCCTCATGATCATAGAGAATCTCCTAACTTTTAGTTTGCATCTGATCATGAGACTGGTCCCTTAAAGTCAGTAAGGAAAGATGCAGATGTGACACCATCGAGGAGCAGAGACATAGATGTTAGATTCACTGATGACCAGATCAGGAGGATCATTGACCTGTTGATTCAGTCGATTGTCGATATCCTATCTTAAAGGATTATAGGTCTTTTATCTCAGCAGATATCCAGTACCACTCAGGGGGAGAGTACTCACTTCGTCCCATCTTTTGATCAGTTTATGATTCCACATGTATCTACTATCTTTCAATTGCTTACTGCTCAGTTTGCATGGCTTGAGGACCTCGAGGGATGTGTTTTGAGATTGACAGGTAGAGGTTTAGATTTGCAGAGGAAGATTTTGGATCTGGCTCGTCCATAGATGAGAGAAGATATTTCAGAAATATCAGATCTTATTGCTGAGGTAGCCAGACTCCGAGGTGCTCTGGAGGGTGGTTTTGACTTCCTGAGGAGAGAGTTCAGAGATTCCAGTAAGACTCTATCTACATAGATTGGTGCCATTACTCAGTCCATATTGAGAGCACTAGATCATTTAGACACTATCAGGATTGCTCTTCTTGCTCAGCCCACTTCCTATCAGCCTCCTGAGTCATCTCATCCAGCTACTCGAGCCCGCACCTACACCCACGGTCGAGGCAGACATGGTCGAGGACATGCTCCTAGATTTGATCCTGTCACATTCCATCACATCTCTAATTTCTCATCTAATTCAGATGCTTCTAGCCATGATCTCTACTAGATTTAGTTTAGTCATCTTTGTATTAGGTTATGATCTAGTATCTCTTAATTATTTTTATAAGTTATTGATCAAGTTATAGTTGGTTATATATATATTTTTTTTGGATCAAACCTATGGCATTGGTACTATTGACTGTTTGGGTCATGGTTTGTTGTATCCATGAATTTTGTATGTTTTGATGGCCTAATTCTCATGAATACTTTTGATACCTTTATATTTTGTATATTTAGCACTTATATATTTTGATGACTTGATGTTATGATAATCATTTGGATGTAAATATGTAATGATGTCATTTGAATGATGTGAAATGAAACCTTTGTGAATTGGCTAAATTTCATTATGATCATTATGTTGTAAATTGAAAGTTTTGTTATAAACTCTTGTTCTAATAGGAAAACATATGGAATAACTTAATGGGGAGGATTTTTTATTTTTGAATTTTAAAATTCTTTAAGATCTTACTTGATGATGTCAAAAAAGGGAAGTAGAGTAAATAAAATTGGACTATAAGCAAAATTGAAGTAAAATTGACAAAAAAAAAATAGAAGTAAAATTGATAAAAGAAATAAAATAGAAGTAAAATTGATAAAAGAAATAAGTAAGGCAAAAACTTTTACAAATTATTTAAATTTCTGACTATAAGTAATCATCAAACTACTCTTGATGTCATATTTATCAAATAATTGAATATAATATCTTAGTATGTGATGTAGCATTTTTTTTTAAAATTTTTGAAACCCTCAATCAATGCTTCTGTATGCTTTATTTTTGCTTATGCTTAAATATTTTGTCATCATCAAAAAGGGAGAGATTGTTGCTTCAAGAATTGATTTTGATGATTACAAAGCATTTGAGGAGATTACTAATGAATTTGGCTTGAAAAAAGATCTTTTGTATTTTAGAGGCAAAATCATAATTTTATCAAATTTTGATCTGAGAGCCTCAAGAGCAAGTAAAGAAGATTTCTGATCCTTTGGAGGTAGTTCCATGATTTTTGGATGCTTATTTTAAGAGAAAATCAAGTTTGAAGCGAAAGAATCGACCTTTGCTATTCAGAAGGCTAAAAATATAGAATGACTATTTTTCTAAATTTTGTCTCAGAGGTCGACCTCGAGGTCGATCCCTGTGCCATGAGTCGATCCATGAGTCGACCCCTGCAACAAAATTTTTTCTGCAATGGCTATTTTTTTCTTATTTTGGTAGATTTTAATGGTTTCTTTAATGTCTCTAATGGCTACAAATCTTACCTAGTATTGGTGCAGAATCTAGTTGATGCCAGATTAAGCTGGAGTTGAGGAAGAAGAGGCCTCCATCGGTGACCTGCAAAACAAAATTCTATCTGGAATCAATGGTGGTGGCTCTGGCAGGATCTGATGTGTGCTAATTTATAGCTATGGCAAGTGCACCAATCGATCAAGTAATAAAGTAAATGAGTAGAGTATCGTCTCTAGAGGATTGGAAAATAAGTACTGAAAAGCTCTTTCCGATGCTTTATTTAAAAGATCGATTTATCAGAATAAGAAATTAATAAAAATAAAGAAAATAAAAAAAATAATTAAAAGTTTTTAATTAAATAGAGAGAGTGTAAATTATTAGGATTTTAGACTCAAGAGTAATGGATTACTAAGGCAATCGGTTCACCAACTCAGTCAATACAATATTTAGATTTTTAGACTAATTTTATTTCATGTGACGGTGGAGTCTCCTAATTTATTCACTATCCTTTGGTCCAGGCATAGCAAAACTATTAATATTTATTAATTATCCTTTGGTCCAGGTGTAATTTAAATAAATATTAATGCATTAAGGTTTTGTGAAACCCTCTAATTAAAATACGCTGCATCCAAAGCGCACTAAAATTTCCTGCATGCATATGAATTCTAATTTGATTCATAATACAAGGTATATAATCAAGAAGCATTAACATAGATGTACTTGGTCCGTAACATCTATGTTCATCAGATCAATTAGAAGATGGCCAGTAATCTAAAAGCATTAAGATCAGATTTATATACTCCTCATGAATAAAATTTAAAAATAAATCACACTGAATATTGCATCAAAAGAGTGGCTACACCTTAGCCTTAGTAAAATAAAATTTAGTTCATGATAACAAGTTCAAAAATAGCAAATAAAATAAAAAGCATAGAGAAATTAGACTGTTTGATTGCTGAAATTGATTGTCTGCTGCTCTTGATGTGGAGAACTTGGCGAAGATGAAGAGGCTCCTTAATCGATGTCTTGATCGTCGAAAGAAATCAAAAAAAAATCAAAAACCTTTTTTATTTTTCACAAATCACTCTTACCTCTTTCTACCTCTCTCCTCTCTCTTTCTCTCTCTCTCTTTTTCTCCCTCTCTCTCTTTCTCCCCGTCTCTCTCTTTTTTTTTCTCATTCGATAACAAACTCTTTTTATAGATAAAGAGTTTGATTTCCCCCCAAAATCCATCAAAAACTAGGTTTAAGACTCCCAAAACAACTCAAATTAAGATCTGGATAATTTTGGCCTTTAGATGTTGATCAAATGGTCCAAAAATCACTCAAAAACTCCTTAAAATAACCCAGATCAAGTCGGATTTAATGCCAGCCATTGGATCAACCTTTAGATTTAATCTGGACTGTCCGATCGCATAGAAAGAAGGCTTCTGATCTATAGTTTAACTTCGAGATGAATTTCAGCCGTTGGATCTCGATTGGGAGCTGCGGATGTCGTCCAACAGCGCCTACTTTTCGGCCGTCCAATCAAGCTTCAGTGAATACCTCCCGTTGGATCAGCCAGAATTTCCAAATTGCCCTCCGTGGACCATGCACGAGCTCGGTGTTGCATGGACCGCTGCGTTCTTCAGCTAATCAGAGCGCACCTCTTGCTATGAAATTCCCAAAATATTCTTTAATTGGTCCACCGTGCACCGCAAAAAATATGGACATCATCCTGACGTCAGCATTGCATCGGTGGGTTGGTTTGCTGTTTCGATCGAACCGGGCCGGACTGCTGAACCGGTTTGAACCGAACTAGTTTTTTTTTTTTTTTGAAATTCAATTTTGGGCTCGTTTGAAGTCTGTTTTGCTTGAAATTTATTTCATCTGAACCCAAAAAATAAGATCTTCACATTGGTGGCCTTCTTCCCTACACAAGATTAATAAAATTATTAATTTTTAAAGAAATAGATTAATTTATTTTATAATTTAATACTTTTATTAGTATATTTTTACCACTTATCACACCCCCCAACTTAGTCATTGCTAGTCCCTTAGCAATGTTTTATTTAATACCATATTTCAATAAGATTATCTATCATAAAGATAAAATCTAGGATTAAAGATCAAAAAGTTTAGAAAATACCGCTAACTATGCATTGAGCTTCAGAAGCAAATTTTTCAGTCAATACAATTAAAAACTTTCTTAGAGTACATCAAAGATCTATAGCACTTGTGTTCGTGATGACTAACTTTAGCATTTTAGTATTAAATTAAAAGAACAAAAGTATCCTCTCTTATCACCTATTTTGGTCAATTTTCTATACATTCTCAATTTTATACTCATGAATTAAGGTAGCTTTCACACTGCCTTTCTCTCTTTTTTTCTTTTTTCTTTTTTTTCTTTTTTTTATTTTTTTTGTGCTGAGCATCCTGGCCTTTTCTTTATCATTTTATGTGAATTTTCATACTTGACCTAGGTGCAGAGACCCAGTTACTAGCTTTGGGCAATCCACATATACTCTATCTTTTGCACTTTATTTTTAGGCAGGTAGCTCTTTCCTTAAATTCAAGTTTCTTTGATTAGAATGTATATTAATTATCAATTTTTAGTGATAATTGAATCCTCAGTTGGCCTTATAATCAATACCTACTTTGCCTTGTTAGTGTGCATGTGCAATTAGAAAGTGCTAATAGTCTTTTAATGACCTAAGTAGGCTACTAAAAGTTGACCAACTAATCTACTTCTTTAACTCATTACATTCATTAGCAAATAATTCTATCTTTTATCACTTGTCCAGTCTATCTTGCTCAAGATTTTCTTCTTGACACATGATTTTTTTTTTTTTAACTTATTCTACATTGTCTTAAAGGAGAAAGAAAAATAAAGGATGTAATAAAGGACAGGAAGGAATACACCTGATTTGGTTCAGTCTGGTTCTTTGAAGCTTTGAAATTTTGCTTGAGCTCTCATTGATTTTTCTCTGCAAAATTGAAAATACACACCAAAGCAGTAAAAGAGCAATAATAAATTACTGAAAAAATAAAAGAAAAGAAAAATGATCAAAACTAAAAAGAAAAGAAACAACCTATCTAGTAGTTCTGATTTATAGTCTTCAGCTTGACTTTCTTTGAGTTCTAAAGTTGGAATCAATCTGGTGCCACTTCAATTGGAATACTTTCATGTTTGATCGAGCCCTCTTTCAATTTGGACATTGCTAGCTTTTATAGTCTCAAACCTATTTTCTACAGAATTCTCATATAATGAATTGTCAATAATATCAATTAGAAAATAAGTTTGATTATCATCAGGATGTTTAGTATCTTTGAAAATATTAAAAGTAACTTGTTCATCTTGGACTTCTAAGAATTAATTTTCCTTGTTGAACATCTATTAAAGCTCCTCCAGTAGCTAAAAAGGGTCTCCCTAAAATAAGGGGTACATCATAATCTTCTTTCATATCAAGAACAATAAAATCAACAGGAAAAATAAACTTGTTTACCTTTACCAAGACATCCTCCACTATACCTCTTGGATATTTGATGGATCTATCGGCTAATTGAAGAGTAATAGTGGTAGGCTTCGGTTCTCCTAGACCCAGCTTCCTGAAAATAGAAAAAGGCATGAGATTAATACTTGCTCCTAAATCACATAAAACTTTATCAAAACTACAATCACCAATAATGCAAGGGATAGTAAAACTCCTAGGATCTTTTAGCTTTTGTGGTAATTTATTTTGAAGTATTGCTGAGCATTCTTCATTCAAATTTATTCTCTCATGCTCCTTCAGCTTTTTCTTATTTGTTAAGATTTCTTTGAGAAACTTGGCATACCTGGGCATTTGAGTGAATAGCATCTACAAAAGGAATATTAATATGTAAATTCTTTAAATTTTGAAAAAAGTTAGAAAATTTCTTATCTGGATGCTGTATTTGTCTCTCTGGGAATGGTAGTGGTGGCACGTAGGGCTTCACATTTGGATCAGCAAACTGTATACCTGGAGACCATCCATCTGCTGGTTGTTTTGGTGACTGATGAATTTTAGTTGATGGTTCCTTATTTGTAGTTGGCTCTTCAGTCTCTTTCTTCTGATGTGGCTCCTCCAGCTTTGTACCACTTCTTAGGGTGATAGCATTGACTTGCTCCCTTGGATTGGTCTCCATATTGCTTGGCAAGGATCCTTGAGGTCTCTCGGAGATTATC